>PNEQ01031008.1:0-55713 GCA_003012365.1 Medauroidea extradentata
GGGAAGAACCTTGCACAGATTATATAGGAACTGGTGTCTTTAAATGCGATGGGTGCAAGTAGGACTCTTACCCCACGGTGACAGGACTCTTGCCCCTCATGTGGGGCATGTTTCCTATTATACATTGTTTCACTTTTTGTCATGTTTAAACTTCATAACATCTTCAGTACTTATTGTAAACATTTCACTGTGTTCTCAACTGTTGTAGTTGTATGATAATGTGTCTTTCAGGACTTAGTTTTTCAATAGAGGTGAAAAAAATTACAGATGTGTCCTTAAGTGCGGACTCTTGCCCCATATTACTCTAACTCTCTGGACACGCCACTTGACGTTTGCGCGTGTAAGATAAATTGTGAAGTCAGTATGAATCTATACAGTCTGACAAAAAAATAAGTTTAATAATTACATACAATACAGTTATGTCGATTTCGGTTGTTTTTGTTTCAGTATTGTTGCATTTGAATAGGAAAATGCACGGGACTATATTGCGTCATTTCGCTGCCAACCATACAAGCTGTAAGGTAACTATAGTTAATGTTGAATTATATGCAGTAACGACTAGAGATATTTTTCAAAGGTTATATTTTTAGTGCTCACTTTATCATGAACGATCCATGGTATGGTAAAACCGAGGCCTAACTGCGCTTTAAATACGCTGGAGCGAATAGCAGCTGTTCTTTTTATTTACCAAACTTTTTAATGCGCATTATAGTTGTATTTCTACTAAAACAACACGCTATTCAGATTATGTCGCTATAATTTTACTAATTCGGCACGTTTATTAGAAACATCATTTTCGGGCCACTCAAATGGCTAAAAAATTGCTTCTCCAAACTGCCGTATCTGGAGAAAATAAGAACCTGATTCGAAAAACACAACCGTAGAAACGAACGTTTAACTCTGAATTATGCTGCCCACAACTAAACTACAGTAGTTTGATCACCGCGTAAGAGTGCGTAGTAGATAAATAAACGCTGAAAACGTCAATTGATTTCTACGCTTTTTTCGAAGCCAATATGGATAGAATACTCAATGAAAATCCTAGATAATGGTATTTGTCAACTTTACGAGTGATTCCAGAACTACTAATTCGTTACACGTGATCTATTGCGCCGCAGTTAAATGCACGAGATTCCGGCGTCAGAGATTCTGCCTCAGAGGTTCGTAACATTGGAAACAATTTTGTTTAAAACGTTGACTAAAACTATTGTCTAGGATTGCTATAGTTTAATTTTCGCAAATTGGCTACAAGAAACCTACTGTTATAGATTAATACATTTAGCGTTGAATTATGTACCACGTCCTCTCAAAGTCCCTTTGGAAAATGTATAATAATAAAGCACTACAGCCAGCTGAGTGGCTTGCGCGGAGAGGCGATAATGCATTACCTAACGCCGTCAGTGGCACCTTTACCCATCCATTGATTTTCTGCCTCGCACACATACAGACGCATTCTATCTAAGGAGGGCCCTTAATCTCTTTCAGTAAATTGTTTGGTGTTGTTTTATATAAGTGATCGAGTAAAGTGGTGTGAAGAATTTTGCTAGCTGTAAGGTGATTCTACACGAGCGTTAAGCCTAGTTTACACCAATGATAACATTGCTAATAACACATGTTTTCAAAGTTACTAACAATGTTGTAAAAATGCTTGAAAATTGTTGACTTGTTATTAACATTGTTACCAACATTCTGTTATTAACTTTGTTAATATTTATAAAAAAATGTTAATAAGATTTGTTGCCAACATTTAGTTGATAACATTTGCTAAAAACTAAAGTTATGAATTTTAGAAACACGTTAATAACTTTGTCACCAACAATGTTGATAACATTATTTTCCCGACCCATTCTAGGGCGGTCTAGATCAAAGGATGTTGGTAACAAATGTTACTAACAATGTTATCAACAATGTTGTAGGCATTTTTGTCATTAACATTGCTATTAACTTCCGTCCATCGTTCTTAGAACTTTGTTAGTAACATTGGTGTTTTCAGCAATGTTAATAACACATTTGCTATCAACATTGCTATAATATAGTGTACCATAGCTTAGGATTTGTTGATAATATTTTGTAACTAACATTTTGTAAGTAACATTGTTACTGTTATTTTTTCGGTGTAAACTGGCCTTTAGAAACACCGCATTTCAACAGCGCTTTGGATCGCGAGCTAACGGTGATGTGACAGTCACGACATAAATAAATGGAGATGGCGCCAATTGTCTCATGTAAGAATTCCACTTTTTGGCAGTTGTATTGGCAGATATTTTTACAGTTGTTGCCACGTAATCATTATTTCCCCCTATTCCACAATAAACTCAGCTGGCTCTCTAACTGTGCAGTACGTCAAGATGAAATGTATTTTTCTGTTGCAATTTGTACAAACGACAGTCTTCAGAACGGTCAAAAACTGAAAATCTGATGTGAGACAGACTATAGCTGGCATAAGTAGCAAGGTTGTGGGCCGAGCCACCTCGGAGCCCCGGGTGGCCGCCTTGGGCGCACCTGCACACCGCGACGTCTCGTGAGCATGATCACGAGTCACGACCGAAGAAGTGAGAGACGAGCAGTGTGGAGACCACGCCAGCCAGATCTGATCGCGGTCTGCGATAGCGCAGCGACACATGCAGCCACCTCGCCGCTCGCACCTGGCAACTGCTCGCCACACCACGCCACGCGCTAAACCACGTTATAACTTTCAAAACATGCACATCTCCATCTTACCAAATTTTACAGCAAAGCGAAAACAACTTATATATCGGGATGCTAATGGAAATTAAATATGACAAGTTTACTTTGTTCTTCGTTTAAAGAAATATACATTAAGTATGTAAATATATTACGTTCAGTATTACAGAAAACATTTTTATATCTATAGTTTCGAAATAATGTTATGCACACCTATGGCTTTAAGGTAGTAAACTTGTCAGAGGCAGTATTTCGTAATTCTACACCTTCCAAGAGATAGCAGCTTTCTGTTCTTGTTGCAAGTGAACGATTTTAGTGGGTTAGACATGTCTGATTTTGAACGAAAACACACATTTAACCTTAGTTTGAAAAAAAAAACATGACTTTTTTTTATTATATCTACTACATATTCGTGTGTAACCAACCTTATATCGAAAATAAATTTAACTCATTTTCCAACTTTCTGGACATGTCTTGGTTTCGGAAGAATTCTCCTCAAATGGCAACACAGACGAGGAATGTGGCGGGTCACTTGATAAGGGTGAACTTCGCCGCTTATTGGCTACCCGGGGTGGTTGATATAGGTCGTTCGGGATAAAGTGAGCACTAAAAATGTAACCTTTGAAAAATTTCACTGATCGTTACTGCATATAATTCAACATTAAGGGGTATTGATCCCTACCACATTGGATTTATCTGTTTATTCTCGATAAATTCTGTTCCAGCCTATGTATCAAAAAATTTTGTTACGACAAGGCATAGATACTAACTTAATAGATTTTCTGTAACTGCTGGAACCATAATATACTTATTATTTTGCAACGGGGAACAGCTGGAAAGGAAAAATTGCTTAATTTACGGGAGCGACTACAGAGGTCGCAACATTAACAGAAACAATGCCATATGGATTCCAAAAAGTGAATGAAACAAACTATGCCTTGTCAGCGTGAAAATAGTAAACCAATGTGTCTGTTCCCTAATTTATAAGAAAATCCGTAAAACCGATCTGACAGGGATAAATCACCCTTAACTATAGTTGCCTTACTGCTTGTATGGTTGACAGCGAAATTACGCAATATAGTTCCGTGTATTTTCTTACTTAAATTCAACAATACTGAAAGAAAATCAAACGGAATCGACATACTTGTATTTTATATAATTAATAAATTTTTACTTATCAAACTGTATTGATTCATATTTACTGCACATTTTATCTTACCTGCACAAACATCAAGTGACGTGTCCAAAGAGGTAAAATATTTCCCAGTGCCCGCCGTTACCCGCGGAGAGATACGAATTGGTTGAAAATACAATCTCAGCAGGGTGTTTTGAGTGCTCAATTTATCCCGAACCGCCTATACCAGTCCTGTGTCAGTCTGGCTACTGCATGTTACGACGGGGTTCCTTTTGGTCTGGCTGCCGGCTAGCAGGGCAGCCACCTTATAAGCTGATTGGTAGTATTCGTTTCCGCCATACTGCTGGCCAGCGAAGCTATTTTGCTGGTGTGTGTGAGTTTGCTGTTCAACCGGCCATTTCATTTCCGTATTCCTAAATATTCTGTGCCGGCACGCTACCAGTTAACCGGCCGTTTGAGAACACGTTTTAGATTACACAACTTGGGTCGTAAAGTCATATAAAATCTGGCATGAATACAGTAAACAAAGCATAAATTAAAACAATAAAATTGTACAATAAATGGCGGCATGAGTATACAAGATTACGCATCACACACTCAAAAATATCTGTTTTTGCCGTACATTTATTTGAATTATGTAGGTAAGTGGATTAAAAAAGAACATTTGAATAACATGATACGGTAATTTACAGTAAACAAAGACAATGAAATTGCCCTTCAAACTATACCAGTTTCGTAAGGAACATAACAATCTGGGGCCCCCGCAACTCGAAATTTGATAACTGATTCTGACCGAGGATACCCGAAGTGAGGAATTCTTGTACAGTCTTGAAAGATGATAGGGTTTCATGTGGACGAGTTTGCCAAAGGGGAACTTACGCCGCTTGTTCCAATGGCATCAGTAAAGCGTATAATGAAACACAAGATGGTAATAAAATTCATATCAGTGACGCTAACGAAACTCGGGAATTTGCAGTAAAAATTACCTTGACTGGATTTATTTTCTTGGACATACTCCATTGCGATAAATATGACTGTCAAAGAAAACTAAAGATAATGAAAAAAATATATAAATAAGAAGAGTATGCTTTAGTTAATAGAATACACACAACATAAAATTCCATAAATGGAATGCAAATAGGCCTTGCGAAAACCAATTGATCTAATTAAATGAAATAGTTAACTGTGAACTAAGATCCCATGAGCTCTGCAATAAAACATTTTAAAACCAAGAACATAATATTTTGAATTTTTTTTAAAGATCGCAAAAAGTACAGAAAAAAGTTGCAAATTCAACATTTTTTTCAATATTAAAATAATTCACGGGATATTTTCTAAATGCTTTATTACGTAGCCCATGGCATGTTATTTCACTTACGAAAATCAATTGGTTTTCACTATTTGCATAGCAGCAGAACATGCAAATTTTGACTTTGACGTAGCATTGTGAGAAAACTATGCGAGCTGAAATTGTTTCGCAAGAGGAAACTGCACTCACAAGTGTCGTCTACAAAACCAACACTGTTTCATATAAATCTAAAATTATGACTATCGCACTTGAACGCCCTTAATCGACACTGATAACACTATCGCGTTTGTCTGCAGTTTTCTGTGTGGCGTTGTTGAAATATGAATCGGTACACGTGGGCGGAACTAGCAGACATGTATTCAATATAAATGGTGAGGATGGGTCAGAAAAGCACGCATAATGTGTGCAAATAAGTTTTCATGAAGCAGGTACCACACAACTCCACCTTTGTCACCATCGACCAGGACATACGGGATGCGGGAACAGTTGTGAAACGGAAGCATGATTCAGGGCGCGGACGTCAAGTGCGTATGCGGACTGAGGTCCTTGCTGCCATCGGAGAGATGCCACCCACCATCTCTCGAGCCACTGCTGATGCAATGAATGCCAGCCAAAGTACGTGTTCTTCGCGAGCAACAACTGCGCCTATATCACCTGCATAAGGTCGGGACGATTATCCTCGTGGGCTACGATTCGCTCGCTGGTACCTACAACACTGCAATGCGTTTCTCCAGCTCCATACTTCGAACGGACGAGAGGCGTGCTTTACACGCGATGGTATTTTTAGTACGAAGAATAGCCACGCGTGGGCAGAAGAGAACCACACAGTACCCACATACAAAGCCATCAGCAACAGTTTTCTGTAAACATATTGTGCAAGGCCATCTAATTGGGCCATTTTGTCTTCCTCCACGACTTCATACTGCTATTTACTGACGGTGGGCATGTGTGTAGTGTAGTTGTTATGACTGTGCTTTACGGCTTTACGCCCTTAAGGGCGCGGTTCACCTCAGTTTTCAACGTCATTTTTTATTTTTATATTTATACCAGGTATTTTTTTTCTTATTTTAGACATAAATTGTGATCAAACCATCACCTTAGGAAATTTGTGTATCTCTCACAGTTTTCGCGTAATGAGTCGTAAACGTAAAAATTTGCACTTTACGGTTTTATGTACGCCAATAAAACCAACCGACATACCAAACCGAAAAAATTCACACTGTATAACAATATTGTATGCTATGATTTGACATGTATAACAACAAAAAATAAAATATTTTGTATTTGAAATAAATGCTGAATTTTGAAATGAAATTATAAAAATTTCAAAAAAATTTTAAAAATTAAAAAAAATATATATTTTTAAATTATATACGTCAAATCATAGCCTACAATATTGTTATACACTGTGACTTTTTTTCGGTTTGGTATGTCAGTTGGTTTTATTGGCGTACATAAAACCGTAAAGTGCAAATTATGACGTTTACGACTCATTACGCAAAAACTATGAGAGATACAAAAATTTGCTAAGAGGAATATTTAATCACAATTTATGTCTAAAATAAGACAAAAAATATCTGGTACAAATATAAAAAAAAAAATTTGAAAACCGAGGTGAACCGCGGCCTTAGGTATGGTATCTATGAGCTGCGATTTAAGATACAGTTTTCGACCCTCCGAAATTTTCTGGATTTCTGGAACTAAAGATAACATTAAAGTCATAAAGAGTCTTCATATAGTGTATGGAATAAACCTTTTGAAGCTCTTTCAACCATTAATGGATGGATGTGCACTGTTCTGTTCCGTCTACGCACAGCAACAACATTTCAGTCACTCGTCGCCATATTTCCAATAGACTAAACAGATGTGGCCGATAACAGCCACATCGGTGGCTGGCATGTGCTTCTGTTGTAGCCAGTGGCTGTGGCACGCGTTCGCCACTAAAAGTGGCCCCGCGTAAACCGGCTCTGCGGTGACCATCTCATATTTTATTTATGGGAAATATGGTTTGAAGTCCAACGCATGTTTCCTGTTTTTGTGGTTTTCGAATTCGATTTGTCCAATTGGTATTCTGCCAGATACGAGATTATGACCGGAAGAAAAAAAAAGGGGGGGGGGCGTTTACAGCCATTTTGAGAGTCACGTAAATAGTAATCACGCCGAATCGTTATTATTATTATTGTTTTCTCAGAAATTATGGTATTGTAATATTTTAAAAGGAACGGTAGTAAAATACTGAATATGATTACGTCGTCCAAAACAGTAAATACGGGAGATTTATTACCAACGTAAGGTAGATAGTTGATTTATATATCAATTAGTTGTTATATTGCTTTAAATAAAGATCATTATCCAAAACGACTGATGCTGCGAATATTTTCTTGAACGTTACCCCATCCTTACTACACAGCCCGTATTATAAATACATTTACGGACAGAAGCCGTACAACCTAACCTAAAATAATATCTGAAGTTGGTATGACTTGAATTTTGTCGTTATCTCATGCAAGATTTAAAATAAACATGTTCCTTTGATATTGTTGGCAGCTACAGTCCAAGACGTATATTCGATTTCAAAATAATACTACTACGTGATGTCCACTACTCTGACAGGCTTATTTGACGTAGCCGAGAAATGCAAATACAGACAAGATGGCGGTGATGTCTCCAGGTGAGCGGGTGTTTGTAGAGCAGGCGGTGGGAGCGGGTCGTGGTCGAGTAGCAGACACGACGGCGAGTCAGGGCCGGGGAATGCATCGTGCGGGAGGTGCGGCGCTCCCCTCTACGAGATCGGCCAGGGGGTGGAGGAGTGGGGTGCTGTGGGGGGTGGCGAGGCGAGGAGGTGAGAAACACTTGTAGCCTGTCCTTGGCCAGACCGCTTGGCTCCGACATCCTAGCTCCTCGCGTCAAGCCTTCTTCCTTCTCTTCCCTCCTCGCCTATCTGTGACCCCGCCAGCCGTCAAGTCACCCCGCTACGCTCGTCACCACTTTGTGCCCTTCCACCACAAACCTCCACATCTTAGGCTCTGCTTCCTGGTCACGTGTTTTTAATTCTCTAAGTCTTGACAACACGTGTGGTTCCAACACATTACGGCCTCGCTCTTTAGTTTTGCAGTGATTTAGAAAATACTTTTTAACGCAAATTAATACATAAATCAAAAATTCATTCTTACAGTTTTAACACTCGTATATAATAGTTTGTATCTGAATTTCTCTGTTGCAATACACCAAACGGATTTTTAGATTTTTGCTCCTGAAATATCACATACTTTATTGTCAAAATAAGTCAAAATGAAGCAAAATAATTTTTTGCTAGCATACAGTACATTATTTAAAAAAAACTGTTTGGTAAAATTGTGTATCGTACCACTGTACACATTCTCAAATTTTTACAAAGCATTTGGTTAAAATATATTTGAATTATTTGCAATTGTTTGAAATTAATAAAATATCATGATCTTGCAACTTCGAAGCATTGCAACTTGATATTTGACTAGTATAGGTGATTCGGGATAAAGTGAACACTAAAAAAAAAACCCCTGCTAAATTTATATTGTCAACCTATTCGTATCTTTCCGCGCGTAACGGCGGTCGCCCGGAAATATCTAACTCTCTGGACACGTAACTTGATGTTTGCGCGTGTAAGATAAATTGTAAAGTCGGTATCGATCGATACATTTTGATAAAAAAAATTTATTAATTACATACAATACAATTATGGCGATTTCAGTTGATTTTGTTTCAGTACTGTTGAATTTGAATAGGAAAATACACGGAACTATATTGCGTCATTTCGCTGCCAACCATACAAGCAGTAAGGCAACTATAGTTAGGACCCGGTAGTTTTCGCGAAAAGATTTTTGCCCCACTTTGTCTCAGTGCCTTACGTGCACACCTGCAGCTCAACTTCATGATTATTGGCAGAGTGTTTTTGTGCAGAGTTATTATTCATTTGACTGTGCCAATCAGTACACGGATAACAGTGACACATCACGTCTGTGATTTACAGGATTAACCTCAAGACGCTGGGTGTTACGGCATCCAATCTTTTCGCAAAAACTACCGGGCCCTCAGAATTACATGCAGTAGCCTAACGGCTAGTGAAATTTTTCAAATGTGAAAATTTTAGTGTTCACTTTATACTGAACGACCCATAGCAGTAAAGTGTAAACTTAAATTATTGTGACAATCCTGTAAGCATTTCATCCTGTGATATTTAAAATCAAACAGTTGAGTTTTCTTAACATACTTAGGATATCCGTGTATTACTAACTTAATTAAGCTTAGACTTTTATCGTATTGCTAATGTCTGTACGTATACAGGATCTATTGGAAGAGAAGGAAGAGATTGCCTTAACTGCACCAACGGCAAACAAAGAATAAATAAATAAAATATTCTCACTGGCTTAGTCAAATGATAGACGACTCAGCACGAAGGCACACAGCCAATTACCATGAGGCACAAGTGCGGATGTGCACGTATTGTATTGAAACAGGGTCCCTCACTGGAACTTCCGTATTCAAAAATTTTCAGCGGCGTGTGGCGAGTTTGTTGAAATGTAAGCAACTCAATGTAGTTATTCCGCAGATGTCACGTCAGAGTTTATTAATAGCTAGGGACAGGAAAATTTCGCTAATTCCATGACCTGCACGTTAGAATCCACTAATCCTGTGTATACTCAACCCCGACCATTTGTCCACTAGCTGCGCTACTCAGTGGTACAGCAGACAATGAACGAATAGACTGGGCTTGAGATTGAATAGTATAATTAGAGACACTGGAAAATCGCGGGAAAAGTTGACTATTTGCTAGGCTCCAACATGATGTGTATAACACTGAATGTTTCGTATCGACATTGGCTATGGTTTATTTGAAGCGTGGTTTTTCTCTTCAACAAATCCAGTTAGAACTGCACAGCTTGCACACACAGCGTGTGTGATTTGTCCCAAAACTGTTCACACGTGTCACGGTTAATATAATACAATTTATTGGAGACTATCTTAAACATTTTCGCGATTTTCCAGTGTCTCTAAGTATAATGGATTCTAGCCTACAGGTAATTGAATTCGCGAAATTTTCCAGTCCCTAATTATTAGAGACATGCAAAGTTCGCATTATCATTTGGTAGCAGATTCACTTTCTTGTACATATCGGAGAATAATCTGCAATTCAATTGGCCACGAACATGTATGTGTTGTCATTTACGTGTGTTACGTCTTTACAGAGATTGACCTCTCTACCGTGTAAGCATTCTCCGCGGCAAGTCACGACAATATGGGCCAGCGGTAGACGTCGAACAAGCCTATAGTCAGGAGTCTAGTCAGCTGTCAGAAAAATAACGCGAATGTTGCATGTCTATCGATTATTCATCGGTATGAACCTTGGATTTTCGCGAATATATTTCTGCAACATTGTGTTTCACTACTTTACATACAACCTATAGCTGTGCCCCATAGTTATTGGAAGGTTGCCTGTGCACAGTCGTCTATCATTTGACTGTTAGTCGGCATAAGGTTACTGCTACACCACACGCCTGTTATTTACGTGTGGAACCCCACAATTCTGAGAATTAAAAACATTCAAACACTGACCCTGAAGCAGATCCGCACATGTGCACATAAAGCATTGTTACACGATGTCGCGACAATCCCGGATCCCTATCATTTCATTTTATAATCGTACAAGCAGTCAGCACTCGATAACGCCACGAATTATTTACTTAAACTGTGTGAACACGGTACAATTTTCCTTACAAGTTCGTGTACTGGATTCTTTAGAAGTTTCTTTTACAAGCCGATGTACTAGGTACGATACAAGTTTTCGCTGCATACGATACTGGCTACCTAAATAGTTGTGTTCAGAGCGAACTTAAAATAAGCTTTATTACGAAGATTTTTACTGTGGTAGTTAATACTTTTCACCACATACAAACAAGTCTCTTCTCAGTAAACGTTTATAAACACTCGTAACTGCTCTTTCGTCCAATTATTTCCCTCCATGTTCATGTTTATCAATACTCGCGTGCGCCTAAAGTTCTAGTGTTGTTGTTCAGATGTAGTCTGATTGGCCGCTGCTTAATTATTGCAGTGCAGCTCGCAACAATAATTGGACGCCGGCAATTACGCAAATCCAGTACCTGAGCTCGCATGGCTGCTAGTAGCAGACTAGGGTAGCTAGTAGCCGAGCAAGTACGACTCCTAGTATACAGTATTGTATGGAATATTGTACCGTGTGTGGCGGGCTTTATTCACGGCTGTCTTGCAATAGTCAAAGGCAAGCCAAGGCAGTCTTCGTCCAAACACAAGAGTAACAGTGAAGTGTACGTTGTTGGCGTTCAGCCTGACCTAGAATATGCAGAGAAATTCGCGCACTTCTGATAACAGGCATCTAGATCACGAGTGGCCGATACGTGCAGTTTCTAAGACTATACAGTATTGCACAAACACCATCTACCCTTTGCAACCGCTCACTCACTCACTACTGAAAATTTTAATGTAGATTTTTCTCGAAAATAATTCTGCAACAGTTTGTTTCAATGCCTTATGTGCTCATATGAAGCTTTGCTTCATGGTTATTGGCGGAACGTATTATTGTACACACGTGCCAAGAGGAAGAAGGTTGCTGCGACACCACACGTCTGCAATTTGCGAGTAGAACCCTAGACGCTGAGAGCTACAAACAGCCAATCACTGACCATGAAACACGCCTGCAGATGTGCACATGAGGCATTGAAACAAACTGTTGCAAAATTCTTTTCGAGAAAAATCGTGGCATCTATGCAAAATACATAATTTATCAGGAACTACGCCATTCGAACTTTTGGTTATAAATATGTCGCATGTGAAGTACGGTTTCACTCACGACGCTAGTGAGTAGCGATGCGTATTTACTACAACTATCCTGTTCCTGTATATAGCTAGGTGCGTGGGAACGCAAGGAAAGTCAACACGTAGACTTACTGCGTAGAGATAAGGAAGGACAGCAGCAACGACACCAGTTCTTCTACAATGACATGTGACTTCCGGTTGCAGCTTAGGCGCGATACGCAAGGCCCGCGGTCACAGACGACTGATATCCCGCGTTGTTAGGCGCTTCGGTCACCGCGGCTAAAAGGACTGTTGTTTGACACTTCGTAGGCCAGAGCGTTTCTTGTATTCTCCAACTTTCCATTACTTTCCATTACGCATAGGTTGCGGTGGCAGAACTGGCAGACCATTCGCCTTCCACCTAGGCGATCCGGGTTCGAAAGCTGGAGAATACATGAAACACTCTGGCAAAAGCTCAAAGTAAGCCAGCTATCATTTAAATGAACGTTTTTGGAACTCCTCCAGTTGACCGGGTAGCCCGTCTTGCCAACGCCGCACAAGTGTGACACCTTTCGTTTAGAGCAGTGCAGTGTGTTGTGCGTATTCTGCTAAACAGGGGCGTTTATACCAAGGAGGCAAAACACTTTCGTGACAAATATCTTACTTTGAAAATACTGTTACGATAAGAAAACCGCTCGCCAAAGGGTTTACGGAAGTACTATTTTCAAATCAAAACGCGAATATTTTTAAAATTCTGTTATGTAGACACTGGATATTACTGTTACAAGTTTAGCAAAAACTTTAATGTGGGCAATTCTCTTAGCTCTTTGGGATAGTGGTCTTATAATTATAAATAAAAGAGTTTAACTAAGTGACTGATTTACTAGCTCACAAAGTTTACAAAGATACACAAAACAGCAATCAAATGTAACTTTCACAGCACTCTCATTATGCACACAATTACTACTGTGCAACAGAAACATTAATTAACTTAGACCACTAAAAACACCAATGGTTACCATAAATTAATTAAAGACTACAAATCACTTTAAAAAGTTCAGTCATATATGTATCCAGTTGACAGTCTCTCAAAAAAATGCCTGTGTACAACCTTAAGAGCCTGAAGTGGTGATGGTTCACCATATACTGTGCAGCACCCGGAGTGCACCACTGCCTTCACTCTTGAGTTCTTCGGTTCGACTCCCGTCACGCACCTCCTTGTTGTCCGTCGACCCGCAGCATCCGTCCTCTTGTTTTACCCTCTACTCCTCCGAAGGTATGTGCCTGAAGCTTCACAGCAGACCCTGACGTCACCAAGATGTCTTCACCAGTCGCTCTCACAAGTTTAGAACTTCCTTCTAGCAGGACCAGTAGCACACTGACACCTTCACTGCTGCCGTCGGTACAGCACCCGAAGTGATGTATGTCTCTTCTGCAGCCTCGACACAGCACCCTAAGTGTTTGTCGACGACGCCGACGCCGACCCACACTACACTTGGATCTCCAATAGAGTTCCTAAGACTCTTCAAGACTGCCCCTATTTCGCAGTTCCGAGGCTTTTATACGGCCTGTTTAGTGACGTCAATCGGCGGTACTACACGATGACCAGAGGTCTAAAAACAGACATTACACCATTCATGCCTGACAAAATTCATGTGCGCAAGGGCGTCATCGGGGCATCCCGATGATGTCTCTCGGAGCATTGCAGCATACCCGGGAAAGCCTTGACGTCACTGAACGATTCATCGGTCAGTCCACTTGGTATGACGCAATACGCCTACTGCCAGGCCAACACGCAACAATACTTTATGCCTATTATTGGTCTGTCAGATGTATATCACGCAATCATACATGTCCAAAGAAACTACAGTGTTTTCAAGGGTATGTTGGCACAAAAAATGTTAGCGATATACCATCATCTCTGTGGATGCTTATATTGAGAGCAACGAGATGGGAAACATTAAGTTCTGTTGCTTTAAGTCTTAATGTTTAAGTTTTGGACAAAGTAAACTTGGGCCTACAAGTTGAAAAAAGTTTGCAACGGTAATGCACCCATATCTTCAGGAATTATGAATTTTGTGTAACAAACAACGTTACAATTTCTATTGACGGTATTGATCCATGAGATAAGTGATAAGCTACGACCGAAACTAACAACCAATATAAAAATTCATATGTGATTGAATTCCAGCTTCTACTGAAATGAGTTCACTTCGTAGTTAGGCCATGGCAAATAACCCCATCGTTCTAATGTACAAGGCGCAACGCTGTCACAAACTATATAGTAATACAGAAGTGAAATGAAATGGCGCCATCTTTGATACTGGCGAACTCCACCGCTTATTAGCTACCCGAGTTTGTAAATACAAGCCCCGTGTCTGTTTGGTTTTTACATGTTACGGCAGGTTTCTAATTGGCCTGGCTGCAGGCTAGCAGGGCAGCAGCCTTACGCGGATCGGCCGGAGACCACGGTCGTAGAAGTACAGATCTGGACACTCGCCTATCTAACAATGTATTTTACTTGACCCCCTTGTTGTTTGGCTGTAGTTCACCAAGTTACCGAGAATGTTGAACTTTTTGGCGCTGTAATCTGGGCGGTCGGACTCAAACTCCGCCCACTTTTTTCCATTGTTAACATTTTAAAGTAAATAAAGATTGCTGGCGCCATGATTTAAAATTGTGAGCGAAGGAAGTATTTCATAAATTGATAAAAGATGCGTTTTGATAAATTGTTTATCTTAGTAGGAAGGAAGTGGGCGGAGTTTGAGCCCGACCGCCCGGATTACAGCGCTAAAAATGTATATAACATTATCGGTAACTTGGTGAACTGCAGCCAAACAACAAGGGGGTCAAGTTTCCAGGCGAGTGTCCAGACCTGTTCTTCTACGACCGTGGCCGTAGGCTTAAACGCCATGCTGCGGGCCAGGGAAGCCATTTTGTTGGCGTGTGTGACTGGGTTCGCTGTCGTATCAGCTATTTCACTTCTGTATTCGTAAATATTCTGTGACGCTGTGCAGTGTCCGGGACAGTATGTTGGCACCAAAGATTTTCGTGATTTGCCACTGTCTCCATGCGTAGTTGCGGCGACCTTGAAAGCTAAGACGTTGCGCTTCTGAGGCAAGCAGGTATAAGAGAAGCAGGACCCCGTTAGAAATCGCGAACACAGAGTTCGTGTACAGCTGCCGTAACATGAGACTCGGGGTATATGTCGTTCGGGATAAAGTGAGCACTAAACATTTAACCTTTCAAAAATATTACTGGCCGTTACTGTATATAATACACCTGCAGCTCAACTTCATGATTATTGGACAGAGTGTTATTGTGCAGCGTTATTATTCATTTGACTGTACCAACCAGTACTCGGATAACTGTAACACATCACGTCTGTGATTTTCGGGTTCAACCTCCAGACGTTGTATATTACGGCATCCAATCAGTGACCACGAAGCAGAGATGCAGGTGCGCACGTAAGGCTCTGAAACAGAGTGATGCAAAAATCTTTTCACGAAAACTACCGGACCCTACATATTTGTAAACTTCTCAGAGAAACACGCAATAAAATTTAATTTCGAAGGAAGAATTCGAAGGCATGTTTAAACGTCTCAATACTCGTAATATGTCCGTTATGTATGAATGCAAATAATCAAAAATGAATAAGTAGAGCCACGATTTTATGGCGAAAAGATTTTTGCAACATTTAGTTTCGATGCGTCATGTGCACACCTGCAGCTTTGCTACATCGTCTGTGACTGGATGATTTACACTCACTTGCCTTGGAAAATTACAGACGAACGGAGTCACGATAATCTTATACTGATTGGTGCAGTCAAATGAGAAACGTGTTTGAACAAAGAAACGCTGCCAATAACCATGAAGCACAGCTACCGATGTGCACGTGAGACACTAAAAAAAGTGAGGCAAAAATCTTTTCGCGACAAAATCGTGGCCCTATGAATAAGTTAAATATTTTTTTTTCTCAAAAATGTTCAAATATGACATGCCTCCACCAAGGCCTTCAATTATTAAACGTTTTTTTTTATCAAACCGTGTTAAGTTCGTACCAGTGCATAATTTATCGTACACGCTCAAACATCAAGTGACGTGTCCAGAGGGGTAAGACATTTCCCGCCGTTACCCGTTACGCTCGGGAAGATACAAACTGATTGAAAATAGAATTTCAGCAGGTATTTTGTGAGTGTTCACTTTATCCCGAACTCGAGGTAGGAGATCGTTTGACCAGGAACGTCAAGTTAACGACGCTTGATGGCGCAATGCTCGCGGTCTTTATACGTGAGCCACTGCCAGGTACTTGTCGGGCGAAACAGGATACAAAATAGTCGGCCGACGGCCAAGCCACGTTCTCAGGTTTCGGCCGCGACAGCTACGCCTCGGGGGACCGACGCCGTGCGGCGCCCGCGGCCAAGTTTAACAGCAGAGGAACTTTCACACCGCAACCCTGGCCTCACACGATGCCCAATTCCGTAGCAGTTTCTACATACATTTTCTGTTAGCATGTCTACTTCCATGTGAGCCACATTCCAGCGCTCTATCAAGAGGTCTATCTCTGGATAATTCCTGTACCCGAAATCTTACCCAGAAACGTAATAGAACCCGCTCTATTTTTCTGTTAACATTTCTGCTTATTTTCTATCCATTAACCCCTATGGTTAGGGAAAGAAAAATTTCACGAATTCAATTGCGTGCGCGTTATAATCAACTATCCTATGCATACTCAAGTCGCGACTATTTGTCCACTAGCTGCTGCTCAGTGAAACAGCAGACAATGAATGAACAGACGTGGCTAGAGTACGCATAGGGCAATTAATTCTAGCACGCGGATCATTGAATTCGCGAAATTTTCCTGCCCCTTGTGGCCAATCGCAGCCACTTTGTGTTGGTCACATGATCGTAAAGTTCTGATCAAAATGGCGTCGACATCTCGAAATAACGTGAGTAAACTAATCTTAAGCATTGCTAGACCCCAATAACCATATATTTTATTTCGTTTCTGCAGCCAAAGTCTCGTACACCATTTCCTTTTGCGTTACTCACTTTTTTTAAAACCAAAACCAACTCCACTTTCATTAAAATAGAGGTAAATTTAGTGTTAACACACTACATCTTATCGTGTGAATATGCACGAGTAACGAAGCACCGATTTCTGCTTTAGTCACTGCTACGAATCTGTCATGTTAACTGCTTTACTTGTGGGTATAACTGAAGATAGCAGAAATTAGGCATCATGTGAGGTGGGCAACCGCCTCCCGCCGGATAGCGCAGAGCTTCGACATATTAAGTTTGTTCTAAAACTGCTGTATGAGAATTAATACTAAGTTCTCTGTATTTTTTTTTTTATTATTTTGAACAAAGTGGTATTTGCTAATTGCTGAGCTGGAAAAGTGTAAACAAATCATGGGAGTACGTAATTAGCAAACCGTGCTGGTTATCACCGTACAGGACAAGGTGCGGTTGACACAGATGTGATGTTTTATTGTTGTGAAGAACGTAGAAATCGCTTCCCTCGGCATCCAACCCTTAAAGCCGATTCTCAGTAATGCCAAGTCAAGTTCCCTACCGTGTGGTTTTTTTTATTTATTTTTATTATATATTTTTATTCATCAGGAATGTTTCCAAGAGCTTAAGCACGCATATAGAAACAGTATAATTAATGGTGTTGGGCGGGGTTTTGGGGGTGGGTGGGGATTATTTTATAGCAATACAATTTATAATAAAATCTTTACATATCAGTTAGTATCAAACATACTAGCATACAAGGACAGAAGGCATTGGAAGAGGGCAGGTGGGATATCTGGATACAGGAACAAACCTTACACTTGTATGTACAAAAGTACACACAACGCGGGCCAAACAATTTAAACATCATGAAAGCTTGCACCTCTTGGAGCTTCTTTGCTCACGAGATGATTTTACATACGGACAGAAACATGACACATTACAACATATTTACACATCACTTTTTACAATACATGTGGGCCTTATAACTATAGTCAGGAAAGGTTCAGTCATTGGTGTATATATTCTTTTGGCCGGGCGAGATAGTGTAGTTATAACATGCTGGGATCACGCTCTGGAGGAACCTGGTCCGACCATCAGTCTTGGGGTTTTCCAAGGCTATCCGAAATCGTTACAGACGAGTTTTGTGAAAGGTTAAGTCTGTAATTATCTGGCTGTTGACGAGAAGTTGAGCTCTGCTTACCTACCCGAGTGACAACCGTGTTGAGTTTGTATTCTGCTGTCCTCCTCTCGGTTGCGTAACTTAAAAAAAAAAAAAAAAGGTCCGTTGCTTAACTTGCATTGTTTGGTTACTACACATGCCTAGCCATTTTGTTATGATATTTCGCAGTATAATTTGTTAGGCACACGCTATTTTTATGCAAGTGAAAAATGTGTGCGTAACAGTAAAATCAGAAAGTCATCAAAAGAGGCTAGATGAAGAGACTTTGGTCAGCACTTAACATCTAGGTCTTTAGCGCTGGTGAGGAATGACACGATGTGAGTATGTAGCAGCACCGGAATGAAGGGACAGGGGAAGCGGAAGATCTCCGAGAAAACCCGCCGACCTGTGGCATCGTCCGATACGATTCCTACATGCGCAGGGAATCGAACCCAGATTGCCTTCGTTGTATGCGAGTGCTCTAGCCATTTCGCCAATCTCCCCCCCCCCCCAAAGAAACTATAAAATAACAACTAAACCTCATTGTACTTTTTAGTTTTTCTGCTTGACGTTTCGAACAACGTGTTAAGACGTCAGTACTTGTTAATATCTGTAACATCCCCTCTCGACATTACTAGCCTACTGTACGCAAGTGTTTGAGATCCTTCTTAAAGTTAAGATCATACACGCTCATCGGCTATCTAGCTATAGTTTTGTATCTGATACCTCTCTTACTATCGTAGCTTTTGTGGTAAAATAGAAAAGAAACAAAATTTTTTCTGCAGTATTATTCAGAGAAAAAGAGAACGAGCTACTACAATAAATACATTAGTAGAGTCACGATTTTATGTAAAAAATATTTTTACAAAACTTGGTTTCAATGCCTAATGTGCACACCTGCAGCTCTGCTACATCGTCTGTGATTGGGTGATTTTACTCTCACTTGCCTTGGCAAATGACAGACATACGGAGTCACAAAAATTTTATTGTGATTGGTGCAGTCAAATGAGAAACGTGTCGGAACAAAGGCACGCTGCCAATAACCATGAAGCAAAGCTGCCGATTTGCACGTGAGTCACTGAAACAAAGTGGGGCAAAAATCTTATCGCGGCAAAATTGTGGCCCTATACATTAGGCAGATTCAATTTTCCTTGAGATCGTAGAGAACAGGGATACTTTTCAATAATAAATACGCACAGTACTTTGGAACTAACCCGCCAATACCAGGTGCTGTTATGCCTCATAAAATTAGACTATTGTGAGATTATTTTGTTGTTGTTGTAAGGTGGCCTTGACGCTGATGACGTATGTAATTATCACTTTACAAATACGCAAATACGCACATATTTAGTATAACACATTTGTACTAAGAATTTCGGTATTACTTATATTGTTTCATCGTATGCTTTTTTAAGTTACTGTTAACGTTTGAAGTTTTTGATACCATGTTTGTGAGAAATAATGTAAAGCTAGGTGCGGTGGGGGACGGATGCACCTACCTAATTTATGATACTGAGAGCTAGAGATTTTTAATTTGGAAAGATACCGTTATTGACTAGACTAGAAAATTCATTGTGTTAATGAGCCATAATTTCGTGGGTGGTACAATATTCTTATCGTACCTTGCACCACGATTTATTCTACTCATTCTAATTCTTCTACATCTGGCGACAAAGGTGCAGCCGTTCATAAATGCTCGGTGACACAGGAATGAAAGATGCTTGGAAGGGAATGAAAGGCGATGAGTACGGAAGAGGCACACAGACGTGACCACTACAAATACCGTCGCCTCCTCCCGCGTTAAGAAAAAAATGAGTTTGGGGTTGGGCAGGCATGCGGGTGGATATTCGCAGTGTGAGAAGAAAGCAGTAAACCGCTTGGGAAAACCCACTGCTCCAGACATTCCCAACGCCCAGTGGGCGGTCAGCAGATTTTCTGTACCTCTCAGCGGTCGCTTTCTAGGTAGAAGAGAGGTCTAACTGTGTTACAGTCTGCTTTACCTATTGGATTAAACCAACGAAAAGAATCCACGTTACAGACGAAGACGGAATGGTACTTTCAAGGCATCATGCGATTCGTAAACATTATAAACGTGTCCTCCGACATTGCTCAAAGCGAAAATTTCAGACTGGCATACTATATCTCAAATTAAGAGATACACGCTAAACTTCGGTAGAAGCGTGTAATTAACTTTGCTGCAGAGTTGAATCCAATAAGTGACACGATATTAGTTTTCCAAACTTCCATTAGCACAACGAGATCACTGAAACCTAATTTAGTGACTTGTACATGAAGGCGACAGTTTTAGGTATGCGCCGGTCGGTATAGCCCGTAGTGCTTCACCAATATTTGCAATATTTGATTTTTTTGCTTCACTCTCAGACATACCCATCACTACGCGAGTACGATAAACAGTCGCAAGCCAATAATGCCCTTCAGGCAGGGGATGTCTTTGGGGATAAAACGCACAAATTTACAGGATAGTCATGAAGTCCCGCGACCATTTCAAAGAAGGTCTCATTTAACCAGGTCGATTTTTACCATAACTTGCCACTGCTACAAAATTTATCAGATGAACTAGATAATTTTGCATGCGAAATCATCTTATCTGCAAACCGTATACAAATTATTCGGGAGTAAATATCTAGGGAGTACAGTGCATATACACTTAAGAGCCGACGTGCAGAAACCTATATTATATAGATGTTACTTCACAGATATCTATAACAACTTACCATTAATTATGTCTGTTATTGATCACTTGTGTATTTAATTATAGATACTGCAGATAACATTTTTCAGGGTAGTGTAATGTAAACATTTTACGGACACTGTAAACTAAAGCACGTGATAATGTTTATGTTTTCTTGCTGTGGAATAACACAAATGGGCAGAAAATAGAAATTAAGCACAGCTTTAAGGGCTCACTACATCCAGAACTGCCCATACAACGATTTACCCTGTAACTTGGTACAAAGTTTTCACAATTAAAATTATATGTTGCGTTTTTAAGGTCCTACATTTCCTGCGGTGTGACGGAAACACTGTGCGCTAGTGCAGAACTTTACGCATAAGAGCAGTAGAGCACTAGGTGCATACGTTGTTGCCGCCCTTTGTGATTCTTTGCTTATGACTAGAGTCCCGAAAATTCCGCGGATTTAAATGAGGAGAGGTTGGATTTTCTAAGTCACGTCTATGTTGGAAACTTTTTCGATCGGGTCACTGTTTATTGAACGTGACCTTGAGGACTTCGAACTTCGAACCAGTGGCAGGCATGCATAAAAACACTAATGGACTCCCGCGCTACATCGTCAAATATTCAAATGCTCACTCGCTGGAGCAGCAGCCAATGTACAAGTAACTGAGGACAGAGTGTACACAGGAATGTGGAGTCCAGCCTGCTGGTCGTTGAACCTGCGAAAAATCCACGACTCTACTTATGACCTTCAAAGCGTAAAACAGCTCCAGGTGTGGGCTGCCTGCCGAGGCAGAAGACTAGTGTGCAGAGCTTCGGCTGACACAAGTTTATTCGAAAACTACTCAACGTTTGCTTAAGCTAGTACATGTATTGGGGGAAAACTGTAAAACATTGATATCTAGAATAATTATACTAACCTTACAAACAGAAGGCAAATACATCCAAAACAGTACTACTTCCACAAGGGTGTTATTACTGACACAGCACCGATAGATGTCACGAAAACAGCGCGAACAAGTTGAGAGAAATACATTCTGACATTGTTTCTTAACATTGCCGAAGCTTTTGACAATATCTTTAATCTGTATCAAACACCGTACAAGTGGGAAACCCTGGCCAAAGTTTGCCCACAAGAATCTTTCCCTGGACCCATGCTGTGGAATATCCTCTTTGATGGACTCCTTGAAAATACTTTCCCAGGAGTCACAATACACGGGTACGCAGATGACGGCTTAGTACTAATGCAAGGACAATCTAAGAGAATATTGGAGGATAAGGTATCCCATGTCATGACAATACTTGAAAATTGGGCGCATACAGCAAAACTGCAGTTTTCTGTTGCTAAATTCAAAGACTTGATGATCAAAAACAGCTTTAAGAAAAAACCAATCATACAATTTGAAATCAGCCCGAATTCGTACAACACTACAAGCACCTGGGAGTCATCCTTGAGGACAAGTTGAGTTTTAATCACCATGTAAACTACATAACTAAGTAAGAATACAGTTTTTTAGTACATATAAAACTTAAGGACATTGGTCCAGTAAAAATTCGTTATTTTATACTTGTGCCAAACATTCTTCAACTTTTATACATCAGACAACATGTAATTTCCCCAAGTAAAAAAAAAATTAGGCCCCACAGTTTTTGCATTATTATTCATCAAAGTTACAAAATGGCGTCACGGTGTAGCCAAATTAAAAATAAAGTAATTAACTTGCAGAAACAAGATAAATCATATTGATACTGAATTCTATGAGCTATTTCAAGACACCTTTGATGTTATGAAGGGATACATTTTTGTACGTTTTCAAAATTAATTAAAATGAATAAATTTTGCATAAATTTTAGTGAGTAAATTTTTGAATAAATTTGAGTGAGTAAATTTTTGCATAAATTTGAGTCGTGGCTGTTACTGAAATTTTTATAACTAACTTTGGTCAAACACATAGCAAAGTACATTGATACACTAAGTCCCTGTAATCTCATACACTAATTACTATTTTAATTTTATCTACACAACCACGGCCATTTTGTAACGTTGATGAGTGATTATTCAAAAAACTATGGGGCTTATTTTTCGTTAATATGGGGAAATGACATGTTATTTGATGTGAAAAAATTGATTAATGTTTGGCACCAATAAAAAAAGTTAATTTATACGGGTCCAAAACCCTTAAGGCTATTAGCAACACAACACGAGGCCATAACTCCTTGACTCTAAAAATAATTTAAACATGCAGTCTTAGAGCCAATAATGACATATGGTGCCTCCATTTGATATCATATGGGTGGAACATACACACATTATTAAACGGCTCATGAAAGCTCAAAGAGCTGCTCTGCTGGCAAACACAGCCATACAGAACCGTCGCGACTAATGCCCTCCAAGTATTAGCAGGCACAACTCCAACTGATCTGCTCATTAAGACCATAATTTCGTTACCACTGATTTCACGATAGTTATTTTTTATTCTTAAACGAGAGCATATATCGACAAACCGTTTCATAGTTTGGTTAAAAATTGTTTTTACTGTGTAGTCCAACTTTTTCTAGATAAAAATTTAGATACATTTGGTTAATTAGTTCAGTAATGAGAATGTCATTTTCATAATTAGTTGAAACTATTGTCTATTTCGTCTTGAAAAAAAATTAGTTACCGTACCACACAGTATACGCTGGTTTTAACACAACTGTGCAAACGTTTTTAGATAACTGTTCTTGTTCAGGATTTGAAATATAACTATCGTAATAGCAGTAAGGAAAGAAGGCGGTTATCAGAAGCTGCTAGATCTAGGAAACCGACAACAAAAGAGAAGCTGCAAGAACGTGAAACTACTCTGAATGCATTGCAATAGAGATGGATGAACTCAGATAAAGGACCATCTTATGTTATCCTGTTTTGTAGCCCCAGACAGCCTCAGGCCTATGCGGACATGTGCTTTTACACGTCGGCGACTGCGAATAGAATTAACTGGTAAATTGCGATGTTTTAATGTGTAATTTGTAGCAATTCGTTTATGACAACCAAAAATACCTCGGTAAAAATGGCATATAAAATTGTATGGACATCATTTCGTTCCGCATCAGCTGCAGTTGTTAACGCCCAATTTTAACCAGAAACGTTGTGCAAGTGTCTTAGAATACATGAATAAATGCATACTGGAGACTCGCTGGAGGCAGTTGGGTAAAGCAGTAACGAATGTAGACTTAAAGTATTTTTTATGAAAGAGGAAGGGGAAGGGTCAAGTACCCAATGCTCATGTGCAAGTCTAGACTTCAAATGCATGGTACCAATTTTAGGATAGACTAAGGTTAATAGAAGAAAGTCAGTATCGTAAACTGGGGTTTACTTTACTCTTGTGGAGTAACATTGCACCTGGCAACCGATTAATTTTGCACGTATCTTCTACCTGGTTACAACATAGTGGACATAAATATGTAGGTTGGAGTGGGAGGGTGAACATATCACTCCGAAACATGCCACAACCATTTGCATCTGGTGCAGTTCTGGGGCCTAATTCTGTAACTTGTCCTCGATAACGCCAGTCATCCGTTACTGACACGCGTGACTGTCTCTCAATGGTATTCTGTTAACCATTTTTGTAACGTTCTTAACAGCTTTGATATAGGTTTGGCAACATTGTAGGTACCTTTTAGAAACCATTAAAATCGCACCGTAAATGTTATACTTCTGGCCATTAGTAGTAACACGCGGTCACACGATTGACGTCTTGCTGTGCGGCAACGTGGAAGTGTTTTTAGGTTAAAGGTTGGGTAATGGATCAACTTTGTGATATGGAGGCAGATGCTACGAAGTTTCGTTCTAAGAGAACGACTGTTCGGCAGTACGAAATAATGCTGAATTGCATGAGTAGGGGCCGGGGAATTTAGCAGATTCCGTGACCCGCATGCTAGAATTCATTATCCTATGCACACTCAAGCCTCGTCTATTCGTTCGTTGTCTGCTGTTCCACTGAGTAGCAGCAGATGGACAAATAGTCGGGACTTGAGTATGCACAGGTTACTGCGTTCTAACTTGCAAGTCATTGAAACAGCGAAATTTTCCGGCCCCTATTCATGATGGAACATAAGGAATGTTTCAGAGATAAATTTTGATACCGAAATATTTTTACTTTTAGTGTATGAACAATCGCCTAGATTGATCTTGGTCCATTTCTGTGAACGGATTTAGGGTATCACGTAATTGCCTCCTCATCAATCGCATTTGCCGACGATTTTCCTTATTTTCGAGCTCATCTAAGAAATCTAACCTTCGCAATGCCGCCGCCATATTTACAATTTCTCGCACACAATCCCGCTAACACCACCTCCCTAGCTGCTATTACATAAAGTCACTCACGAAGGGTTTGAACGTCAGTCACGGCGCCATGAAGAGTTACAGAATACGACTTAGTCTCGTAACGATAGTCACGTGGTGACTGTCTCTACGTAAGGAACGTATGTGTACGCAAAACAGTTACAGAATAAGCGCCCAGGTCTATTCAATTCCAACTGTGACCAGAAGTGCAAGTGGAAAACAGATTTCATACTTTCATTTACAGTACCAACCAGAAACATAGGGCCACCCATACATATAATGTTCACCCGACCCGGATTCATAATATTGGTTGGAGCGACTTTGTGAATTTTTCCCTTAATTTAGTCGCCATAAGCTTCATTTTTGTTCAGATAAACTTTTTTTGTATATTTACTTGTTTACAAGCTCTGGATTTATGAATATATTGCAAAACTAAAAAATCACTTTTGTTTGTGTACGTAAAATAATATGTAGGATTCACAGCAGGGAAAAATTATTTGGATTTTTTTGCCTTTTAGTGAATAATAAACACACGGGAAAAACACTCAAAAACCCACTTTTCACATCTTGGTCAAATCATGTTTTAGACACGCAGTATAAATGTTACTGCTGCTGCTACTTCTTGCCAAACACATCTACTAACAAGCCTAGGTGGCAAACACATGGCGGCTCAGTCAATACCACAAAAAAATACACACGGAATTAGTAGAATATTTGCATAGTTTTCTCTGTACTTTAAAATCCCCTCTGTGGCTGAAAACAAGGATGTATTAATTTTTATTTACTGTGATTGCTTAACAGTATTTTACGTTTATGATCATTCTACTTCACAAACAAAAGACATTAAGAGACCTGAAGTAGTTTTGATTTTATTACCTTTTGTATACTGCATAATGTAGTGATTTTTTAGTTCTGCCGTATATTCATAAATTCATAGCTTGTAAACAAAGAAATGTACAAAAACGTTTATTTGAACAAAAATGAAGCTTATGGCGATTACAATCAGGGAAAAATTCACAAAGTCGCTCCAATCAATATTACAAATACGGGTCGGGTGTACCATATATGTATGGGTGGCCCTAGGTTTTTGGTCGGTTCTGTAATATGTGCCTGTGATTCGATGCTTCACTTTTTATAAACATGACAAGAATTTTCTTTGTACTTTCATAAACAATTGTAAAAGTACATGGAAAGTCATTGTAAAATTGTTTGTTCGTAAGCTTGCAAGGATTTTCTTTGTAAAATAACTTCGGAAAGCTTTGTAACCAAAATTACTGGTTTTTCTGAAATGTAATATACAAATGATGCCCTATGGTACTTATTTTTCCTGAAATAACGTAAATATTAATTTAAATCACGTGTAGCAAAATTAATAAACGTAAGACTTTCAACTTTACATTGCATACGCAACAATGAAAAAAAAAATTGGTATTTAAGGCACGGTGTTCAAGGGCTATGGTGTGCGGCCACGAGGTGTCAGACTGCTAGTTCAAATTCTTGCGAAACCTTAGTTTTTTTTTAATTTCAGAATATTTGCACGTAAAATTATTTATTCAAAAGTTATCATAAACAGTAAACTTTCATGACAGGAACGAAGTAAGCATTTCAATTTTTTACTTTTCCTTGTTACAACCTCATACTTTGTATTTTTCATGAGAACAGCCTTCATGCTTTACCAAGAAATTTCTTAGGCAACTAGGTTTCCTATGATTTTCGTAGTACAAGTGCAAACAAATTGTAAAGGTGTTCGGGTGCAAATACAGGTAGTTTTTATAATCGGCCCTGAGTGGAGTAACTCTGCACAACCATTAACGCACATGACATTGATATATGCATGCCATTTTTGTGAATGTAAAATAAAGAGCTGTGTCATTGTGGTTTAATATTTATATCTTTCCTAACCAAGAAATATTTGCTGCTTCATTACTACGGCAGAAATACGAACCAAAAATACCTTACAGGTGAAAAGTGCCTACGACTTACGATGTCAAAAAAATTTCTGACAGTATTGTATTTTGTCTTTTCATAATATTCGCATAAGAGTGTCATGTTAACAATAATTTTCACATTGCGGAAGATAAAGATAGTACATAAGTCAGTGGGAAACTGAGCTCTTTAGCGGTAGCGTGGGTTGGGTTTAGCTAAATAATTAGCATGCTGCGAACCGCCGGTAGCTGGATTCGCATTATAATTATTTGAAAATATCGCGTTATTATCTAACAGTCAATGTGTGCACTCAGCCGACTTGTGTTGTTAGCAGACATTATGTGTGGCGCGTCTCAAGGACTTATAAACCAATGGTATAAGGTCAACAGTGAGTGTCCACTAGCTTGTAATGCGAGTAGTACATACATGAATGCCCGGAGCTTATAACGTCGTCAGGTGTGCTCAGGTCATTAAAGGCCAGTGGATTCTAGCCTATTGCTAAATAATTTCGCAAAAACGCATGACTCTAATAATTTACAATTAGATCATCACTAGAAATGGGAAAAGTTTACTGTTTGCTAGTATTAAATATATGCTGATTCTGGTGTGCTATGACTAGAGGCACGTTTATTTCGCGTATTCTTCTGGTAGCAGCTTAGACTTCTCAGTCCTATACACGCACCGGCCACAGTCGAGTATTCATTGGCTTCTGAGCGTACAAGAGGGTACCGCGTGAGTTCACAAGGCTTTATTTCCTTATTCCTTACTGGTTTGCAGTCGTCAAATGTGTATCAAAACTACTGTTGTCCTATCACAGTAATGCCAGTGAAGTATACGCTGTAGACGTTCAACCATGACATAGAATTAATACACGAAATAATCGTGCCTCTAGCTATGACTAGGGACTGAAAAATTTCGCGGATTCAATGACTAGAGCCACGATTTTATGACGAAAATATTTTTGCAACATTTGGTTCCAATGCGTCATGTGTACATCTGCAGATCTGCTACATCGTCAGTGATTGGATGATTTTACTCTCACTTGCAGTGGCAAATCACAGACGTACTGAGTCACAATAATCGTATTATGATCGGTGCAGTCAAATGAGAGACGTGTCTGAACAAAGACACGCTGCCAATAACCATGAAGCAGACCTGCCGATGTGCACAGGAGATACTGAAACAAAGTGGGGCAAAAATCTTTTCGCGGCAAAATCGTGGCTCTACCAATGACCTACATGTTATAATCAAATATCTTATGCATACTCAAGCCCCGACTATTTGTCCACTAGCTGCTACTCAGTGTAACACCATACAATGAACGAATATACGGGGCTTGAGTATGCATAGGACAATGAATTCCAGCGTGCGGGTCATTGAAAACGCGAAATTTTCCTGTCACTAGCTACGACTAGGTGTGACACTTGTAAGTCACATTAGTATATTTATAAAATATTAATATATATACTTAGTGATAGAATTTGGGAGCTAACTGGCACGCCACTAAATTACCTTATTTTGTTGTCCACATATTAGTTGGTTTTAATATGTTGTTAGTGTAATAATATTGTACTTAGTGGTAATACTTAAGTTGTACAGTTCACGCGTGAATTGCTGATACTCAATGATTTCGTAAAGTATTATTTTGCTGTTTTAAAAGTATTAGTTTTAAAGTGTTGTGTTTTTTTTAAACAACTTTTAAAGTGCGCGCCTACGGGCAAAGTATTGATCGATGTCGAGACTGTAAGACTGTGAAGGGGATTGAGGGGAGAGGGGCGGCCAAGACAGCTGGTGTCGAGTGATAGGAGTGGGGAGGAGAGGGCAGTGTGTTTTTGACGGGACCCGAGCGGAAGAGACTCTGGCATGAACTGCGGAACCGTGAATGACAAGAAATTATCGACGAGGCGTGCGCTGTTGTTAATATACTTTATAGAAAGTAACTTGATGAAATATGTGTCCAGGGGAGCAGCGGAGACTCTGGGAATATTCTGCTGCATATGGAATTATTAGCCCAGCACTGTTGGAGGTGCAGGGAATCGTCCAATGCAACAAATTTGACTGCGAGTATATGAGGATTTTCAGCAAAGGAAATCGCCTCGGCTTCGTCGTGTTTGTCAACGGGAAAACTGTGAGTTGTGTCTATCCATATTATTTCTGTTCCCTTTTTTTGTGAAGAAACTGCCACTCATCACTGTAACTCTACATTACGTCACCGATTAACGAGTGCTCAACACTGCAAGCCATTTTACTAGTGTTTAGACGCCCCTCCTTCCATATCCATGAACTACACACAAATGCTGTCGGGACTTTTAGTGTGATCACGAAAGACAATAACTTTCAACGACGTCGCATATCTCTTGATTGTATTATAATACAGATATATTATGTGTTAGTGCCTATGTTGTATCATGCAATTTAATATGTTGTATGTTGTATGGTAGCCTGGGTAATATCACAGCCATATAAAAGTTTATTTTGGGATTTTGCAAGTTACAAATTTAGTTTGCCTTACGTGAAACATGCCCTCTTGTTACCATTCAATGATACTTTTCAAATATGCACATAGGATTAAAACAGCATTAAACAAAATACTATTTAACGTAATTGAACCCTGCTATGAGGACTTCAGGTTGTTTGACGTAATGCTGATTAACAAGGTTTATTCGTACAGCAGGCTCATAGGGACTGAAAAATATCAGCGTTTTTGACTGTGTCGATCACAATAAGGTTTCTGCAACACCACTATTCTGTGATTTGCGTGTAGAACCACAAGACACGTGACAGTTGAAACATACAACCACTGACTGTAAAGCACAACTGCAGGTGTTACCGTTAGGCCCAGTTTACACCGACAAAATAACAGTATCTATGTAAATTACAAAATGTTTGTTACAAAAATGTTATCAACAAATTATAAGCTATGGTACACTGTTTTATAGCAATGTTGATAGCATTTGTGTTATAAACATTGGTGAAAACACCAATGTTACTAACAAAGTTGTAAGAATGATGAACGGAAGTTAATAGCAATATTGATGATAAAAATACCTACAACATTGCTGATAACATTCCTAGCAACATTTGTTACCAACATTGTTTGCTCTAGACCGCCCTAGAAAGGGCCGGGAAAATAATGTTATCAACATTACTGGTGACAAAGTAATTAACATGTTTCTAAAATTCATAACTTTTGTTGCTAGCAAATGTTTTCAACAAGATGTTGGCAACAAATGTTATTAACATTTTTATAAATATTAACAAAGTTAATAACAGAATGTTAGCTGCAATGTTGATAACATAGTGTTGTCAACAATGTTCAAGCATTTTTACAACATTGTTAATGTCTTTGTTGAAAACCCGTGTTATTTGCAATGTTATTGCTGGTGTAAACTAGGCTTACGGCACTGAAAGAAACTGGGGCAAAATTATTCTCACGAAAAGTTAATGTCCCTAAACGTGATACATGCTAGAGGGCGCCGAGCCAATAATAATGAATCAACTAAATGCAGGCCCGCTAATGTGGCATTTCTGTATTAGCGAGTAGCTAATGATCAGATGTAGTGTGCTTCAGTAACAGGTCAGTGAACTAGCGAATTATTCACATCTCTAGTTACGACTAAACATCTTTGATTTGTCTGTGAACAGCAACACACTACACTGATTTGCAGAATACGCTGGCAGAAAAGATTCTCGCGACCTTCCACCATCTCTACATGTCACGAACCGTACAAACGTTGTTCGTTGCAGTGAAGGAGACTATGTATTTAGATAATGCCAAGGCAGAACACTGAATTATAATGACGCACCTGAGCAAAGGGTCGCCGAGAACGGGGGGAGGGGGTCAAAAGGGGCAAATTCCCAGGGACCCGAGCTCATGAGGGCCGTCCCAGTGACCTGAAAAGTAATAATAATAAAACCTTTAAAAAATTTACTTTTCCCCCATATATAAATTGTCTCATGTCACTATTTGTTGCTTCCTGTGTTATTCAGCAGCAAAACATATATTATATTCAGTTTTCATTGGGGAAAAAAAGTAAAAAATGTGAAATTTGGGATGGTATGGGGCCCTAAAGACCTACTTGCACAGGGGCCCGGGAATCCCGTCAGTGGCCCTGCATGAGCACACGAGTACGGAGTGTGTTGTGTCGCAGTGCAATGCCGCGGGCGCTGAGCACGGCCTAACTTGCACGAGGCGCAGTGCAATGCCGCGGGCGCCTGTATATCTCGCCACCGGGCATGGCCTAACTTGCACGAGAACATGGCATGCTGCCAAGTACACTGCCTACCGCCGCACCTGGGCTCCCAACTATCTTATCACAACACTGTTACACACCTTTCACAAACACGGTTAATTACCTTCTTAGTTCCCCTGTAATTATGTAATAACACAGCCGGGCGCGTAACTCGATCCTAGCAACTTTGTACATCATTAATATCCCCGGTGCAAGCTGCGGGCCACAACGATCTATGTCACGCTAAGTGTTGTTATACGCGGTTCGAGGAAATGTAAGCACCTTTGACTATCACCTTGTCTACAGTAATTATTTTAAAATATTGTTTATCGTTACTTTATAGGTTCACTTTTGAGCGCAGAACTTACAACCTCTACATTTTGATTGTTACTTGAGGTTCTTTGTTGATGTTAAAACGTGACAGAAAACTATAAACAAACTAAAAGGAAAAAAATTAACTAGGACTCCAAAAGTACTCACTTCAGGCCTCGCTGTTTAGTTATGCAATGGTTTCGAAAAAAAAAAAAAATTAATGCAAATTAATACGTATATCAAAAACGTATATACCATCGTTTGTATCTGAATTTTTCTGTTACAATACACCGAACGCATTTTTAGACGTTCCCCCCTGAAATATCACATATTTTGAGGTCAAAATAAGCCAAAATGAAGCAAACTTTTTTTTTGCTAGCAAACGGTACATTATTTTAAAAAATCTCTGGCAAAATTGTGTATCTTAGGACTGTACACAGTCTCAACTTTTTTCTAAGCATTTCGTTAAAAAATATATTCGAGATATTTGCAATTGTTCGAAATAAATGAAAGAATAAGGCCTTAAAAGCGAACCACCTATGCCGAGCACTTCAGCCAGTCTTCACACGAGGCACTGCTAGCAGTCGCTGGCACTCACTTTCCCATATGTATAGATACTGGAAAATCGCGACAATATTTACTACCAACGTATTTTTCAATACGTTATAGCTGACCCGGAAATTTCGCAGATTCATTTGAGAAGAAGTTAGAATTCAAACTCTCGTACATGTACTTTCCTTCTCAATTTCGGTCACTGTTAATTAGAGACCTAAAAATTCACGTTTTCTTTTAGACGCAAGCAATAATTTCCAGCAACTATAAGTCTGTATGACGTTCACAACTGGCCGTTGACTTACTCGACACTTCCTGGAAGTAGCTGAGCCAACAATCAAACTGTAGCTGAATACAGCCCCATTTCACTATGTCAGCGAGCAGCTAATAAACAGATGCTGTCTGCACGATTTCGCATATATTCTTGCAGGCTAGCCTCCAGCTCAGTGAACCCGCGAATTTTTCCGGCTTCTACTGTTAATGAAACTCTTCCTTGAGGACAGTCAACGAATAGTAAATCTCCACGAGGACACTCACAAACTCCCGCATTAACTTGCCACACGCACAACTGGCACTTACTGTAGCAGCATCCAACATGCAAGTAGCTGAGGGCAAAGTGTACAGTGCGATTGTGCAGTACAGCCGGCTGGTCGTTGTACCCGCGAAATGTCCGGGTTTATAATTATTAGAGGCCAGAATAATTCGTGAGTTCACTGACCTGCAGGCTATCTTCCAAGAATATATGTGAAATCGTGCAGACAGCAGCTGTTTATTAGCTGTTCGCTGACACAGTGAATTTGGCCTGTATTCAGCTACAGTTTTATTATTGGCTCAGCTACTTCCAGGAAGTGTCGAGTAAGTCAACCTCCAATACTGTGAACGTGATACAGGTCTATAGTCGCTTGAATTCTAGCTTGCATCTAAAAGAAAACGCGAAATTTTCAGGTCTCTACAATCATAGTACCCTGCGCTTTGCACGATTGGACGGTTTTGCCACTGAATATTTAGGAGTCCAGAAGTCAAATAGCCCGTAGGACGGCAAACTAAGTCACACCCCCCCCCCCCCCAGCAAAACTGCTTCACTGACGGAAACGCTTACAGCCAAACAGCGTAGGGCGGCTTCTTAGCTAGCCGGCAGCCATTGGCTAACACGAAACATGCCGTGACATGCAGCAGCGAAACATATACGGAGCTGGTACCAACAGTCTCGGGCAGCCAATAAGCGGCGCAGTTCGCCCGTATCAAACGAGCCGCCATGCCAATTCAAGTCTGTATTATTATTTAGTCTGTTGTTTGAATGTTTATAGAGGAATCGCAAACGTTCGGTGAGGCACTAGAGCTAACACTGGCCCAGTCAAATGGTGATACACCAATAATGTATGAAGAATTATCAGCGATAAACCCAGTTACACTGCAGTCAAATAAAAAGCCAACTTTTCCCGTGATTTATCAGTGTCCCTATCTGTAGTACCATGAACGTTTCGCTTAAAATTCTTTCACTGCGGGATAAAACATTTTAATTATGCCAAGACAACGTAAAAACGTTTAAAAAGTATATTTTTTTGTAAATAGTTAATTTTTGGTTAATTTCAAGCGAGAAAACCATGCAGCTAGTGTTTACAGATAGTACATTTAATTCGGTGTTCGACTGCAGTCGAATATCGCAGCAATATAGAATGTTGTCCATCAGTGCATCACGTGCACGTCAGCAGCTATGCTTGATTATTGACAGCGTGTCTTCGCGATGTGATGTTTCTCATTTGACTGTTCCAATCACAGTAAGGTTACTTCAGCCCCACACGTCTGTGATTTGCGGGTAGAACCTCCGGACACGCGACAATGAAGTATAGCTACATATGTTAACGTAAGGCACTCAAACAAACTGGGACAAAGTTCTTTTAGTAAAATGTTCCTTGCCCAATGTTTGTATCCATCACGGTCAAGTGCACACTTTGTTCAGTACCGCCTGGCTATGTAGGTAGACACATGGAAAATTTGCGGGTTCACTGACCGGTAGACTAGCCTTCAATAATATATGTGCTCTCAAGTAGACAACAGCTGTTCATTAGCTGCTCGCTGACACTGTGAAATGGGCAAGCATTTAGTTACACTTTTTTTACTGGCTCATCCATAGAGGTACGTCAATTTCGCGGATTCATCTGGCAGTAGCCTAGACTGCTCAGTCCTGTACACGCTCTGGATACAGTCGATTATTCATTGGCTCACAACATTACAAGCGATAGCTCTATGGATAATTTCCTTATTTACTACTGGCTTGCAGTAGTCAAATGCGTTTCGTGACCGCCGTCAGCTAATCACACACGTGATTATGAAGTTTATATGCTGGCGTTTAACCTGACGTGGAATGTATTTGCGAAATTGACGTACCTCTACTCGTCCACTTCAATGCGGTATTAAGTAAGTCAACGGTCAATTGTGGAAGAAGCGCGAACTTACAGTTGTTGGAATTCTAGCTTGTACCTGAATTGTTCGGGTCCCTATATATAGGTCCACGTCGTGCTGGGAGAAAAATAAAGGAAATATCGTATTGGAAGGGTTCCCGATGGAAAAGGCATCACATCCCGAAAGTGGGCTTCTAACTGGACGCCCATAAGCGTCTGCGACACCTAAAGAATGACATGAAATAAAACTCAACTGTGGAGAAGCGATGTAATGCAGATAGTGAGGGAACTGGAATACCCCGAGAAAACTAGCCAGTCAGCGACAATGTCCGCCACGTTTATCACATTTGAACATGTAGAAATTGACCCCGACAGGATCGTCATTGTGGGACGCGAGCGCTCTAGCCACTACACCAACTGCAACCTCAGAACGCAAGGAAAAGCGTGTTTATTAAAAAAACACGACACTTGACCGTGTAGTGTCTTTACGAACACAGAATCGGTACAGGCCTGATGACAAATTTCTGTTAATTCTTGTTTATATGTAAACATTACACACAATCAAAACCAAAACTAGTGAAACTAAATGCACAAAGTTATATTTCATAGAAACAAGCACGGAACGAATATCAGCCTAAATTAAATGTAAACGAAGGGACGTGTAAAGAATGTACAGTGAAGATAGCATTTCTCAAACTATTTAACATGTATAAAATATGTATATATATATTTTTTTTACTCTCGCCATCTTGGAAACCTTTGTCAGCATTACATACGTTCATCAATATCCTGGTGTCCCGACAAAATCGGGTCACGTGACTAAGAAAACCCACCCTACTCAGGCTCGAGAGCTTCATGGTTAGAGATGATGGTATATCGCGAAATATTTTTGAGCCAACATACCCTAAAAAAAAAAAAAACACTTGTGACATGTATGACTATGATTAGAGACCTGAAAAATTCGCGTTTTCTTTTACGCGCAAGCTAGAGTTCCAGCAACTATCGGTCTGTATCACGTTCATAGTTGGCCGTTGACTTACTCGACACTTCCTGGAAACAGCTGAGCCAATAATAAAACTGTAGCTGAATATAGGCCCATTTCACTGTCAGCGAGCAGCTAATAAACAGCTGCTCTCCGCACGATTTCACATATATATTTTGGAGGCTAGCCTACAGCTCAGTGAACCCACGAATTTTTCCGGTCTCTATCTATGATGTACGTCTGACACAACGCAGCTGTATGCAGACCAATAATGGGCATTAAATATTACAATAGCGGAATTATTATTGGCTCAGTCAAATAGGGCAACAGCTCTACGTACAAGCGAAAGCCAGTAATGTTTCCATAAGATGAACGAGCGTTGAAACCCAGCAAACAGTCAAGTTTTGCAGCAATAAACCATCATCTCTAACCATGGTATGTGTAGTCCCGGGCCACAATCGCACAAAACAGACGCGTTTGACGCTGGGAAACAGTTGCTGGGTAAAACCTAGATTACCACTCTCGACCTCGACGATGAGCATATCGCCTCTAGGGATGTTCACAAGAGTTAAACTCGCGTGCTAGGTTTCAGTAGAAGATTTTTTCCTAGTGAAAACTAAAGCCATGCTCCTTTATATCTAATGTTTTGAGATAATTATTTTTTTAAAGCTCAAACGAAAGCATATATCACAAATCTGTGTGTTATAAATATTTATTAAACGTGGTATTTTTTTTTGTGAAGGCAAGAAATAATACGGTTTCAACTAATAAGTCAACAAACAAATATCTCGTTATTTACATAATTATCTAAAACCATATTAGTCTGGGTCTTGAAAAACTTGGCAACATTGCCAAAACCGTTCTAAACAAATATGCAAGAACACTTTTTTGATATCTGCTTTTGTTTAGACTTAAAAAAATTCACGAAAACAGTAAAAATAGGGGAGGGAACCATTTTCTTAAGTAGCGACACAAAAATGTTATGTTTAGCTATACGTAGTAAAGACCCACGCATGCTTCTCGTTTTGCGTTTTAAGAATTCAGGTGGCATTTTCAAGCATTTATCTATAGTTCGTTCTGGATAAAGTGAGTACTAAAAATATAACCTTTGAAAAATATCACTAGCCGTTACTGCATATAATTGAACATTAACTATAGTTGCCTTACTACCTGTATGACTGGCAGTGAAATGACGCAATATAGTTCCGTGTATTTTCCTATTCAAATACACCAATACTGAAACAAAAATCAACCGGAATCGACATAATTGTATTTTATATAATTCATAAACTTTTTTTTTATCAAACTATGTAGGTACCTACTGACGGCACAATTTATCTTACACGCGCAAACATAAAGTGACATTTCCCGTTGTTAGCTGTTGCGCGCGGAAATATATGAATTTGCTGAAAATAGAACTTTAGCACGGTTTTTTAGTGCTCCTTTTATTCCGAACCACCTAAACCAATAACGTACTCAGCGCTTTGTGGCCGTGCTTCGGCAATCCGATAGTGGCTAGTGTTACACACGCCAATTACACCAGGCGTGATTGTTAATTCCTTGATTATTTCGAATTTTTGCTGACCACTTTTTTGGAAATAAAAGTAGGGCATATTAAGAAACTATCAAGAACATACTTTCTTTGTCACCGGAAACTATATTCTTAGCAAATAATAGTTTCTTTAAAGAGAGTAGTTTGCAGTAACGGTAATAAAACAATGTAGTGTTAAGAATAGCAAAGTCTTTACTGCCTATGGAGACGCTGCACGTCAGTTTAGTATCACACTTAAAAGTGGTGAGGTATTACATGGCAAATTCCCCTCGCCTCAGCTCTGAGCCTACACGTAGAATATCTTAATATAAGTCCACAGGCTTAACTATTTACAAGAATAATATTGTTTATCTACGTTAAAAAACAGTTCCAAATAATTAATGTAATACCTTTCTTTTCCCCTCTAAGCGAATTTTACTTTTCAGCCAGTTTGTCTCTTTCCGTGGCATGTAAATACGAACACTGCTACGTGATAAAATTTGCACAATCGTTTGCATTGTTTACTAACAGCACTAATTTAAATAATTGAGAAAGCAATACCCGTGCAGAACTGAAGAGCTGAAAGCAACAGGAACATCTTTAAACGAACATTACTAGGCGAACTTCGTAGCATCGTTAGCCTTCTGCCGGACTATTGAAAGACTCGCATGCAAATTAGTAGAAAATCACTGAAAAATAAATTTTTCACAGTTGAGATTTAAGAAAACTTCTTTTGAGGCCACCGTTTTGAAATTTCACGATGCCATGTACGCAAATGTAACCATTGTCATTGCAGTAAGTAATTCTCACCTCTTCCACAAGTATTTAGACCCCAAAATATTTTAGGGGCCGCGGTGGTCGAGTGGTCAGACTTCTCGCCTCCCACCAAGGCGATCCGGGCTCGATTCCCGGCGGGGTCGGTCCCCGGATTTTCGCATGTGGGAATCGTGCCGGAGGTCGGTGGGTTTTTCTCGGGGATCTCCCGTTTCCCCCGCCGTTTCATTCCGGCGCTGCTCCATACTCACACCATGTCACCCCCCCTCCCCCAGGGTTACAGACCTCGATGTTGAACGCTGACCAAAATATCTCACTCACCCCAAAATATTTTGGGTGAGTTTACGTATAGCCTGGTTTTTAACACTTTTGTTGTGCACTTGGTAGTCATTTGTGTATGTTAAAGGCCGTTTTCGGGATAAAGTGGGCACTGAAATACCAGCCTTTAAAAAAATAATTAGAAGTTGCTGCACATAATTCACTTTTACGATTTACTCATTATGGTTGGTAACTAATTACTAGAGCCCGGAAATTTTCACGGATTCAATGACCCGCATGCTAGAATCCATTGTACTATGCTTACTCAAGCCCCGACTATTCGTTCATTGTCTGCTGTACCACTGAGTAGCACCTAGTGGACAAACGACCGGGGCCTGAGTATGCATAGGATATTTGATTCTAACATGCAGATCATTCAATCCGCGAAATTTTCCGGGCTCTACTAGTTACCGAATGTAGTTCAATGTATTTTCATATTTAAATTAAACAATGAAGAAAGAAAATCAAATGAAATAGACATATATGTATTTCGCGTACTTTAAAACTTTAAGTAGAGCAAACTGCACGCATTAACCTTTTTTTTTCTCGTTTTACGCTTTGTAAACAAACCATCCTCGTACTCGTGTTGTTTTAGAACGTGTATCTAAAATGAAACGTTTATTTTCTTAAATTCGGGAGTTATTGTTTTATCTTTTCTGCGAGTTATTGACATGTTTGTTTATAGCAAATACACGTTATGTATTTCTGAACGTTTATTTAGTCGTGTATTGTATTCTATATGAAATCGGACTAAAGATATACGTATGGCTTACTTCGTAATATAATACGTTTAAACATAATATTTGCTAACGGTTTTGGAACTATTCGCCATAGTTTGCATCTGCGACAATATTACACCTACAATTTGACGAGCTGAACTTCAATGCATACGTTTTGCTTGCGAAATTGTTGGCATTTTATTTACGAACGTGTGAGGTCTCGGAAGAAATCATGGAAGCAGTCCATAGAGTAAATTAATGAGCTTATGTACTCTTAGTTAACGAACGAGTGCAGTTATCCAACAGTTATTACGGCAGTGCTATTTATGTTCTGCTGTGATTCATCATTTGACTCATAGCGTAGTTTTTTCTTCTCTCGCTCATTTAGCAATTTAAAAATTGTTTCGTACAAATAAAATATTCGATTAAATTTTTCTGAAATGCCGATATACAACTGTCAAAAAATTGTACTTGCTTGGGGATGTACTACACACGGAAACGTATCTTATAAAAATAGTATCGCATGACAACTTACCGTTAGTAATTTCTTACTTGAATATATGAGTACGTATTATTATTACATTGACAGTTTTCTGAGCAGTGTAATATAGACGTAAACATTACAAATGTTTACGCAAATGAAACCACGTAGCAATGTATGTATTTACATGCCGCGTAAAGACACAAGGTGGTTGAAAACATAAATTAAGCAGGGCTTTTTTTAGTGCTCACTTTTTTTCGAACCGCCTATAGTTTAGGTAAGTCTATCCCTCTTACATCAACTGCATCATGTAGTCACTGAAAAAAAAGTTTATCCAATAATAAGAACGATATTAAATTTCGGAAGCCACCGCTCAGCTTGCATTAATTATTTGGGACTGTTTTTTTAACACAGCTAAACAATATTATTCTTGTTAATAGTTGAGCCTGTGGACTTACATATTCTGCGTGTTGGCTCAGAGCTTGGCGAGGGGAAGGTGCCATGTAATACCTCCCCGCTTATAAGTGTGATACTAATCTGACGTGCAGTGTCTCCATAGGCAGTTAAGAGGGCGTGGTACATAATTCAACGCTAAAAGCATTAATCTATATAACTGTAGGTTTCTTGAAGCCAATTTGCGAAAATTAAACAATAGCAATCATAGACAATAGTTTTAGACAACGTTTTAAAAAAATTTGTTTCCAGTATCACGAATATCTGAGGCACAATCTCTGAAGCCGGAACCTCGTGCATTTAACTGCAGCTCAAGAGATCACGCGTAACGAATTGGTAATTCTGGATAAATATTTCCTCATAAAGTTGGCAAATACCATTATCTAGGATTGTCATCGAGTATTTTATCCATACTGACTTCGAAAAAAGTGTAGGAATCATTTGATGATTTCAGCATTTATTTATCTACGACGCAGTCTTAAGACTTGCGATTTTCAATACTACAAGGCTTTGCGCAATAATAGTGCGATGCTGCCACGACGTTCTGCGAATTGCGATCCTCGCACGTGGAATGTCGTCGCTCCGTTTTATAATACTGCGACAGCGGCGAGGCGTTTCAAGTTTTACAGTGGCAAAAATGGAAGCTGAAGGAGACAAATGAAGACCTAAGTTGACGCGCTGTTATGGTGTGTTTATGGAAGCTGTGATGGATATAAACTGGACATCTTGCCGAAATAGTTTTCCTTTCAATCTACGTCCTGTTCTGTTGTTTGTTTACAGTGGTATTCTTCTTCCTCCTCCTAGGCGCGCTGGTTTATTTACAAAATAATTCTTCTTCCTATTCGCAAGCGACAATCGCAGCTGCATCAGAGCATGTTCCATCGCAGCCGTACGCCTCGTCGTCGTCGGCGATCTCGCCTCTGATTGGCTAGTCATTTATATCGCAGTGTTACTGTCATAGCGTCGCACTATTGTGCAAAGCCCTGGCGTCAAAATAAAGTCTGACAGTTCGTAAGTACATTTTCAACGTCCTGCACAAACATTTTTTCACCTAAAAATAGTTTCAAATGCGTTCGTTTGATAAAAATATTTATTCTCGTGAAAACATATGTTTGAAACAAATTGACACTTGTATACGCACATGTATCATTAATTGAAGTGCTGTCTGTAAACAAACATTTTTTGAGAGACGAACAGTTAGATGAAACATTTTCTACTGAAGTTATATACAGTCCTAGCAGTGTAAAGTCTGGATTTTAAGGCAATTTAGACGTGATTTGCTACTATAAATTTTGTTAAAATATAAATACATAGTCTGAAGTGTTTAATTTTTTACCATTGAATGAGTAAAGTTAATTCCTACAAGAACTATTGCAGTTGTGAAACCATAAGGCTGTGTGTAGACCTACTTATTTTCATGATTTGAATAAAAATTGTTTTGCAGACATAAAATGCATAATTTGTAGTGTTAGAAATAATACTTTGGCAACAATTTCTCTAAAGGCACGTACGTAAAGTTAAAAAAAAAAAAAAAAAAAAAAAAAAAAAAAAAAAAAAAAAAAAAAAAAAAAAAAAAAAAAAAAAAAAAAAAAACTACACACAGAAAAATACCCTAAGGCAAAATACGACATAAGGTTAAATGGACGAGGAAGGGCAGGACTTCGCGCTAATTAGGCCAATCAGTAACGCCATTCATCACTAAACCTGTCTCCCACCACGCGAGATTACACGTATGCTCTATAAATGACTCGTCTACATGCTGTAAGATGGGTAAGTCTGCGCGCCTTGTCAGATGATAATATCGTACGAGGACGCTGTTCGACGGCCAGGACATCGTGCCTCTGATGCAGACTTACTGCTGGGAGCCAGTAGGCATCTGCTTGCTCCTAAGTATGACGTTGAATGAGACCCTACAATGGAATAGCGCCGGAGTGTAAAGGACGTGGAGATCCCCGCCGACCAGTGGCATCGTCCGGCAAATTTCCCACATGTGGAAATCCTACCCGTCGGGAATCGAACCCGGATCGCCTTGGCGGGAAGCTAGTGGTCTGACCTGCCTGTCACCGCGGCCCCGCCTTGTCAGGATCACACAGCCCCAGAATTCCTGGTTTCCCTCCGCATTCCCATGCTTTCTTGAAGCAAAAAACCTTAAATTAGTCAGATGGGTGGGCGTCAAGGGCTGTGCCTACCAAACATGGAGGTCCTAAGTTTAGAAGGAGAGTTGTATTTAGTATAAATTGTTTCTCGAAGCATGAATTTTAAATATAAAGATTTAAAGTAAAAAATATTCAAAATTATATTTCTAGATGTGGGAAACACTAACAAACGTATTAATTTTTTAAACTTATAAAGGAGAGTATAATTTTTACATTAAAATTTCACAAAAAATTTTAATTCACTTTTTCTTACAAAATAATTTCTGTAAAAATATTTCGTAAGAAATTATACGTAGAATAACTTATGTTTCACACGGCAATCTTCGAAGTGGATCCACTGAATGTATTTATTCAAACACTGATTCCCTAACTAAACTCCTCGGCTGGAATCATGATTGGCAAAGTTTCACCTGGCGCACGAACGGGTTCAGTAGTCGATCTGCTTTCGTCGTGTTAACGGTGACAATTGTCGGTCGAGTGTTATGGTGATACAGCATGTCCTGACCTCGATGTATTTCTGGACAGTATTCCAGGTGTGATCTTCCAATAGAGTGATGCCCGACCGCACTCTGCGTGAGTTGCCCAGGATCTATTCTGTAACTTCTTCTGTCTCTTATGCGATCTTCAAGCAAAGACAATTACCGCATAACTATTTGTATTCTGCTATTGAAAATGGCGCCGTGACTGCCTATTCAAAGGGGCTTGTGACTATATTTTCTAAAAATCGGGTCCTAAGTATTTAGACGAATGAAAGTTATAGTAATTCTCGCAGGAGAGGAAATGCGATTGAAATATGGCACGGCAGAAATACATAATGCTGTATTTCCTTGAATGAACAGTACGTTTCGTATATTATAGTGTTATATATAACACTATAATATACGAAACGTATATAGACACGCACAACATAAGCAAATACTATAGAGATATTACATGTATTTGATATTAGCTTTTACTGCCGGAGCGAGAGATATTTACATGTAATATAGGCTATCCTTTTTTTTTCTTAAGAACGAGTGCACGTATTTGATAGGTCTGTTGGCATACTTCTATTAGGTACTAGGTATTTCTGGGATGTTATGATCATTTTATCTTCACTCGCACTTCCATTTTACTGGAATATTGGTTCACAATTAAATATAATGAATTTAGTTTGATAAATGACACTTCATAACTGTCAAACAATTGCGAATTAATACGTGTAGTTCTGCTATCTCGTGGTCGAGAGTTGCACTAACACAGTGCCAGTGCTGCTATTTCTTTATATTGCGGTACATCAACTTCATACTAGAGTTCGGTACATTAGATACGAATGAAAATATGTTGTAACTTTTAATCGGAATCTCTTAACGTAACAATTAATATAATTTATAATTGTTCCAAACAAAATTTATGTAATAAGTAATTAAACACGCCGAGAAAACTGAGGAAATTTAATTTGGTAAGATTTATGAAGAGTTTTCAGAAATCTACTGAGATTCTGGTAGTAGCAACTGTTGACGTTTACAATGCATTATGGATACAGTCATCCTTAGGTTCCAGTAAATTGTTGTGCGGTGGTGCTCATTTTTATTGCAAATAATAAATCGTGAAATGTGGCCCTAAAACTTCATATACGAATAAAACAATATTTGTCTCGACTGGCAGACGAATTCAGACTGCGTATCTGAGAGAGAAATACTTAGTAAGATATGTATGTTGAGTATTTTAACCAGAGTTTGCTTCCAAATATGGGGAAGAAAAATTACTAACCTGCAAGAGAAAACAAAACAATTTCACAGATTCCAATATAGTCACATAAGATAATGTGTATACAGTGCCAAACATAAAATCTATAAATATAGTATTTATATTTCTTAAGTGGGTTTTATATTGTGCCCAGAGTTTCATCATTTTCATACGGCGTGTTTGTCTTCTACTTTTTCATATGTTGGTCAGTTACGATAGCGTTAACTTTGCATGAAGCTACATTTCTTGAGCCAGCATCAACGGTTGCCTAGCCTATCTACTGGACGTAAAGGAATAAAAAGTTAAGACAAATATCAGAAATGATCGTTCCTATGACAACCGGTTAAGGCATTAAGCGCTAAATGCGTTAGATTAAGGGTTTTTAAGAAGCAAATTTGCAAAATAAAAAAAAAAAAAAAAAAAAAAAAAAAAAAAAAAAAAAAAAAAAAAAACAGCAATCCTAAGCAAATAGTGTTGGCCATGTTTCTGATCAAAAATCTTTCGCGAGTAACGTATTTCTGAAGATAAATCTCTGACACCGAAATATCGTTTAATTAACTACAGCGCAAGATATCGCATCATTCTGGGTACATATTTGCTCATAAAGTTAGAATAGCATCTAGGAATGTTGTTTTCTAGTTTTTCCATACATACTTTCAAAAACGTGTAAATTTCAATATATATATATATATATATATATATATATATGTGTGTGTGTGTGTGTGTGTGTGTGTGTGTGTATGTGTGTATGTGTGTATGTATGTACTAGCCGACCGGCTGCGGCGTTGCCCGCGTGAAATTATGTAATGTAAACAGTAACTCTGGACAAAATATGTGATAAAGGCATTTAACAGCTAGCGTAATCAATAACAGTGAACTATAATTAACTGTCTAAGCTCAGTGTAAAGAGCGCGCGCAATATGCTCATGATGTCATAGTAATTCCCATCGCAAAGTCTTGCACGGGATACGAACCCGTAACCCCACCCTTTCCACACCACAAACTTTATACAATACCTGAGTGAATGTTAAAGGCATGCTGTGATAATTATTTCGTATGTAATGGCTACAGTCCAAAGAGGTTTTATTTATGAGTAGGTTGGCAAAAAGAAACGACTGTTGAATTATTTATCCATGACCATTCTCTTTTTTCGGGAGACTGTAATATTTTACTGCTTTTCACCTACTTAATTTTCGAGTTTCATAAAAACCTGAATTTGATTTGTAGATTTTTATGTTATTCTTATCAAACAATCGTCTCGATATCTCAACAAGTATAAGTGGTGCAAATGATTATTTGAAATCACATTTTATTTCCTTAACAGCTTTCAAAGACGAATTTCGAAAAATCCTGAATTTACTTTTTTTATATTTACGTAAGATTAATTTTAAAGCAAAAACCATTTCAATATTTCCACTGGTTTATGAGATAAGTGGGATTAATTAAAGCAGTTTTATTTTTTTAAGGGCTTTCAAGAAAGAATTTCGAAAAATTGTAAAAAAACATTTAGATATTTGCTTAAGCATCATTAAAAAAAATCACCTCACTATCTGAAATGGTTTAGGAGAAATCACGGATTAATGAAAAACACATTTTACGACTTTTCACCCCCCTAATTTTCGAATTTCGCAAAATCAAAAAATTTTCGAATATGCATTTCTTTGGGCAATATTATGAAGTAAAAATATTATGATATCATTCCCGGTTAACGAGATATCAAGGATTATTTTAAAATACATTTCACCCCTTTTCACCCCCTTAATTATCTAATTTCGAAAAATCCTTTCTTAGTGGGTGCCTACGGGGCAAGTGAAAGCTTCCCTCAAAATTGCATGGTTCTAGGTCCAGCGGTTTGGGCTGTGCGTTGATGAGTGAGTGAGTGAGTGAGTGAATGAGTGAGTGAGTGAGTGAGTGAGTGAGTGAGTGAGTGAGTGAGTGAGTGAGTGAGTGAGTGAGTGAGTGAGTGAGTGAAGGAATGAGTGTGTCAGGACACTTCATTTTATATATTAAGATAAGTACATAACCATTTGTTTATCTAAGAAACATTCTTAAGCAGGTGATTTTAAATTATTTTATATTACTTACAATATTATGATTAACCTACATAAATTTTACAAACCACACGGGCAAGGAGTTGCCTTGTCGCATCACAGCAGTTACTTAAGCTGTTCTCGCACTGCACTTGAAGCTTTCTCAGAACAGATTTTCATAAAATAACTCAATCACGGGCGGAGGCAGCACCATCCGGCGCTCGCAGCTAAAATATGGCAATTATTGGAAATCATTTAATGGAGCCGATATCTTATTATGAACTGCCAGGAAGGACAGGCGGCTGGAAAATAGGGCCGGGAACATATGCTGCACGGAGAAATTATAAAGTCATATTAAGTTAGGTTGTGTATTACTTCGCATGCCAAGAACATGCTTGCTTGCACGGAAATTTATCACAACAGCTTCCAACCCATTTGTCATCTTTTCAATTTGAAAGACTTGTTCGACGTGGCACCTCTTGCTAACGGCACATCTCTTATTTCTGCGCGCACAAATATTTTTTTTTTTGCAGAATACTTTGATATATCTGTTTTTTTTAACAAATAATTAATATTTTGAATACTTGACTGAACGGTGTTTTTTTTATCCATGTTACTTCAAATGTTTACTTTCATCTTCACGAAATGCCCATACCGATTTAATTTTTCTCATTACATTTAAAATTAACAATAACTAAAAGAACTGACCATCGACTAGGTGTCTTAACATAAAAATTACAGTACTTCCAGAGCAGCCAATAGATAAGGGGGAAAAAAAAATAGTTAAATGGACAAGTCTGAATTGGTGAACACTAAAGCCGATTACTATTAATATTTTGCGAGAATTAACACAGTTATATTACTGTTCTCGTAATACCACTTTCGTTATATCACATTAAGACTCGAGCATAGCATATAAGTAGGGACACGATTTTATGGTGAAATAACTTCTGCAACATTTGGTTTCAATGCCTTGTGTGAAAATGTGCAGCTGTGCTACATGGTCAGTGATTGGTTGTTTTAACTCTTACTAGTCTTGGGATCCTACTGGCAAATAACAGACGTACAGGATGGTGCAAAAGTCCATGTCAATATTCTAGGGAAACATTCCTAGCGTGTAGAACAACAAAAAGTGTTATATGAACATAGGTCCAAAAACGCACAGTTTCTGCGCTACAGTTGGCATACATGACGTATGGTTGATAGCGTGCTGGTAGGATCATGTTGCTGTGTCACAGTTGTTACTACTGTCTGTGTGTTAGTGGCGTAGTGTGTGGCATAGTAACATGTTATGTACTGCTGTAATGATGCCCCACAGCAACATGATCCTACCCGCAAAAACGGTGCGTTTTTGGACCTATGTACACATAACACTTTTTGTTCCTCTACACGTGAGGATTGTTTCCCTAGAATATTGACATGGAATTTTTCAACATTCTGTATAATGTCACAGTAACCTTACTCTGATTGGTGCTGTTAAATTAGAGACTTGTCTGAACAAAGACACTCTGATTATAAATGGGATAATCGGGGAGAAGATGGGGATGATTATGAAGAACGACGGAATGCCCTATTACCGGGCCACCTTGGAATGAGTAATGTTTAGTGGCATTTAATTTCGAACCCAGTCATCTGAATACAGACTAATTTATTAATTAAGAACAATGATAATGAGCCACACGGACGTGCTCCTAATTATATGCCACATTTTATACGTAGGACCATATACAGAAAATAAATTTTTGTTGGACTAAACATTTTTACGTTAAAACCATATTACATTGTTTTGGTTCCTCGCGCTCAAAAGGTGCAATATTTAGTCAGCATGTCTAGACGTTTGCTTGGCTGTACGTAGTGTTTCGTTTGTATAATTAAAACAAATGAAGGACGCCACCGGCTAGATTCGAACTCCTGGCCCTTCCCGCCAGCAGAAACGAACCTCATCAATCACGGCTGGAACAAACAATAATTTAAGTGAAATTGTTATAATTTAGCCAGTCAAAATAAATAGTAACTAACGTTCAGTTTCGCCGGCTCCGACGAAAACCGAAGTCGGAGCACAGACTAAATAGTAATACATAGAGACGGGAAAAAATCACGAGTTCACTGAGTTGTAGGCTAGCCTCCAAGAACATATGTGAAACCGTGCAGACAGCAGCTGTTTATTAGCTGCTCGCTGACACTGTGAAAAGGGCCTGTATCCAGTTAAAGTTTTATTATTGGCTCAGCAACTTCCAGGACGTGTCGAGTAAGTCAACGGCCAATTGTGATATTGATATGGACCTAAAGTTGCTGGAATTATTGCTTGCGCCTAAAAGAAAATGCGAATTTTTTCAAGTCTCTAGTAATACAGACGTGAAATGACGTGGCGGCTAGTTTGATACGGGTGAACTTCGCCGCTTATTGGCTGCCATAGAGGTTGTTGATACCAGCCCCGTGTCTGTTTGGCTCCTGTATGTTACTGCAGGTTTCCTATTGGCCTGGCTGCCGGCTAGTAGGGCAGCCACCTTATGCTGATTGGTGGTAGGCGTCTCCGCCATGTTGCTGGCCAGGGAAGCCATTTTACTGGCGTGTGTGACTGAGTTCGCCGTCCTACCGGCTATTTCACTTCTGTATTCCTAAATATTCTGTGGTCAGAGCGTGTACTCGAACCCGGGTCCTCTCGTGTTACCGTTGCGCCACCTCGCTCGGTCAGTCAAATGTTAACATTTTCCCAGGTTCATATTATCTAGTCTTGTATCTAAGGTTTCTTTATTTGTTCAAGTTGTTATAATCGTTTTGTATTTACCTACAGCTCGGGAAATTCACGTACCAACCGCTGCTGCTGTATATGCACCAAAAAAGTCTCACATCTGCTAAAGAACTCTTGTAAAGAGCGGTCAAAGGTCCATAATTGTTTCACAAATTGAGAATATTGCATAATTTGTTGCGGTATGAAATATAAATCAAGAAAATGACAACGCTGGAAAATTACTTGAAAATAAACAAATTAAAGAGAGCAATTTAATAATAAAAATAGTTCATCTAAAGCCTAAAATTTAAATAAAGTATTTATACTTTAATTAGTCAGAACATCCTGAAGTTAAAAACCTTGGTGCATATGAATTAAGGATCAGAATCCTAGGTATGGTCCTTCGTTCGTAACAGTAAGTTACAATGACTTTAAATAATACGCATTGAGAAATTTCACTTAGACGAATTTATTTATGTAGGCCTAGTAAAACGAACAATTACAAGCGCCTAGAGGCTAGGGTGAGGTGTAAAGCGCGTTATGTGCCAACCCAAAAGGTTAGTGGAACTGGCGCGCGAGACGTGACGTAGTGAGGTACGGAAAGTATTTTTTCTTGTGTAACAATGAAAAATGTTTCCAATGAGTTTATCTACGAAAAGAAAACACACTTCAAACTGCGTCAATATTATTTAAAAAAACGCCGCCCGCTATTTAAAAACATGATTCCCAAGGTCCTCAAAAGTGCTAAAAGATGATTTTTTCACGTTCCTGTAGCTCAGAAAATATCAACCGTAATCGGGAAACCAAATAATAGCAATCTGCATTGGACTTTACCGCATACTTTCCACAAATAAAATAACAGGGGCATCGCTTGAAATCCCGTTGAAAACCAGTTTCGACGAAAACATTGTACGCTAGTTTAGTCCTTCGCGCCTAGAGGCGATGAGTAGGGCCCGGTAGTTTTCGCGAAAAGATTTTTGCCCCACTTTGATTCAGTGTCTTACATGTACACCTACAGCTCAACTTCGTTGCTATTAACAGTGTTTTTTTTTTTTTTGCAGAGGTGTTATTCATTTGTCTGTTCCAATCAGTACACGGACAACTGCCGTACACCACGTCTGTGATTTTCTGATTTAACCTTCACACGTTGGGTGTTACGGCATCCAATCACTGACCACAAAGCAGAGATGCAGGTGCGTACTTAAGGCACTGAAACAAAGTGCTGCAAAAATCTTTTCGCGTAAACTACCGGGCCCTAGCGATGAGGTGTTTGACGGACGTGTTATATTCGACTTATCGCCTTCCTCGTTCGAACGTAGAGAGAACGCTAGCGTCCACTAACACTTAAATCTCCGCACTTCTTGAAATAGAACGTGCAAAATCATAACCGACTTTAGTAAAAGGCCACGGGCATAAATCTGGCAACACTGCCAAGAAGGGTCATTTAACCCTTTTTTTTTTTTTTAGCTCTCAAACTGCTAAGGCTGTCCCTAACTCGTTATTTTGTCTACACGCCGATGAATTAGGTAAAGCCATGTCCATTGAGGAGCTTAAAAAAATGATAAAATGACCCTTCTTGACAGTATTGCCACATTTGAGGCCGCGGCCTTGTACTAAAGATGGCTATGGCAAAATGCGTCCATCCAGTCGGACAGTTATTTGAACGCCAAGTTAAATTTCACCTGTGTAGCATAATTTTTTCAAAACATATTTTTTTATATAATATTGTCTAATTAGTAACTATTGACTTTAAAAAAATTAATTTAGTCGATAACGAGCCAAAATTATAGTAACTAATGTTTTGAAAAATTTTGGCTACCCAGAACAAATAATTTTCAATATTTGTATGTAACGGTTTTGCGATATCTGTTCTCTTTCATGATTTAAAAATTAAACTCGCTAAAACAGTATAAATATAAACCCGTGGCCTTTACTTCTACGTCTTTAGCGCTGCTGGAGAGTGACTTGAGATGAGTATGGAGCGGCACAGGAATGAGGGGCTGGGGAAACGGGAGATCCCCGAGAAAACCAGTCAACCAACAGCATCGTCCGGAACGATTGCCACTTGAAACATGTTAGGGTCGATCCCGCGTCGGAAAACGAGCCCGGATCGCTTTGATGAGATGCGAGTATCCTGACCTCTGCGCTAACCCCCTTCGTTACCAAAGCAACGACAGCTGATAGAAGTGAGAATATACAATATTTTATTATGCTTGATCAAACATACTGTTACAAAGTTTAGCCGGGAAGATAAATTAGCTAGAGATGAAAGGTAACAGAGTTTATTAGTTAAAGATGCAAGGAAATAATAACCGTAATACAGAGTAAGAGGCGAGTGGAAGGGTTAGAATAAGGCGAGACAGGGTATAGGTAAAGGATCGCTCTCCTACCCTAAACCAACATGAGACTCGCCACTCGTACCTCCGTTCAAGGTAGAGAAGAAGTCCTGCCGTCGGTACTCGCTCTACGTCAGAGGGTCGCACCCAGACTCGAACCCAGAGTCCTTAGGTGCGGTCGCCGTCCGGAGCCGAAGACTCTGTATCCAACTGTGACCCTCTCCCTTGGTAGCTATCTCGGTGTCTGTACCATTCTTCGCACCCCCATCAGCCTGTCAAAATACTCCCATCTGATTGGCTCGCAGCTATGCCCAGGGCCGGAGCAATCCCTGCTGAATCCAGGAGTTTTGCAAGAGTGTTGGGTAAGTATTAAGACCCACTTAACTCCTCAAGTCATCGGATTACTGGTAACTTGTTGATTACCCAGCAACCACTGACCGCCTTTCCGCGACGCCACCGACGCCGCAGTGTTGGGCAACCGTAACATCACTAGTCTGTTGCTTCATGTACAAACACGGGAGTTCCATTTCCGGTAGAAAAATGTATAGCTGCATAAGCATTTGACCTCGAGAGTAGTTGGTGTTGGTAGCTTTATACTTGGTGCATATCTGTGGTGCAGCCAGGTCGTTTCTGATGAAACAATCGCAGAGCAGAATATCTATGTATTATTATTTTTCACTTAATAATTTCTTAACCTCCACGTCTCAGAAGCTTGGATGGGACGCGATAATCTGTATACAGTACGAATATAATTTTTATAGACTTCGTTACGGAACGTAGTTATTTTTGCATTTTTAAAATTTATTTTGTGCCTATAATACCTATACATGGTGTTAGGTTTCCTTTTTATTGTAACACATCTAGATTCACTGTTAACCAACTTATTTTTAAATATGAGTTTTCTTGGGCAATATTTTAGAATACAGGCCTACTATTTAATAATTGCCGATGTTTCATATGCATTTTGGTAAAGTTTTAAAACATGTAAATTACGGTTGATATAAATATTAATACATCTTGGAAACAAAAAAATAAGTTTCAGTCATTTATAATACATTAATTCAACAGGAGCCGTTCACGCACGGCCAACAGAACTCTTGGTTACAACGGAGTTCTCATTTCAAGAGAAAATATAACTCCCTGACAGTTACCTGTCGTTTGCTCTTTTACACCTTGCTGGGCAGCTGAAGGACTATTAAAAAAAAAAAAAAAAAAAAAAAGTTAAGAAAACCAAGCCGTTTCAGAAACCTGCAGGTGTTTCTAAAACAATTTTTTTTCCTTCCATTATGGAAGTTCAAGTTATATTCGTAACAAGTGGTTGTTTGCAGCTGTTATTACAACCACGTGTCTCGCCAGAGAAACAAAACCAGGTGTTGTGCCTATCTGCCTCGCAAGTTAAAAGCCAAACGGGCGGTTTTCTTTCTTTATTATTTTTCCGTGCGTAATCAAAACATTACAAAACAAGTATATAATTTCTTTGAAAAGTAACGTATAAATTCCATCTTCATATGCAATGAAGGTTGGGTGATACTATATTTTAGGTTCACATATCATACACGTATCTTAAATCACAGTTTAAGTGGAGTAGCAATTATGAGATGTTCTCAAGGAGAAGACAGACGTCAGTTGAGCGCCTTGCTCATAGAGGCTATGAGGCAAGAGGTGAGCGAGTAAGAGTCGACCTTACAGCCCACGGCCGATCACAGTTGTTGTAGTCAAATAACACGCAAATTACATCTGTAACAGTATGTTATTATTGTAAGTGTCAAACGCCAAAGGATTGAACTACAGACACCACGATGTATCTTTCTTTCCCTTAAGGATACTGAGCGCCGTTGTCCTCAATCTGAATTGTTAGCCTTTTTCATTATTGTTTCTTTATTTCCTCTGTAATACGTGCAAAAATTGATTTTACAGTAATTTTACTAGAGATTCCTTTTCGAATGTCGTCTGTAAAATCAGTTTCTTTTTTTAAATTTAAGTTTTACTTGTCTTGTCCCACTGTTTGTTTCCTACAAGTCTCTTTCTCCCTCTACTCCTTTTCATCATAAGACTGTTTTACGTTATTGGTGTTTCTGCGGGACACAGTTCCCATGTTATCTTTAATAATCATAGGACGCGGACTGTTACTGATATCCACTACAACACTTCGAGACTGCTCACTTGAGTTGGCCTTCAAGAAAACCACGTGCTGTCCTTTGTAAAACTTCTGATGTGACTATTTGTAGACCCCACGTTTAGACTAACCTATAAATAAGGAAAACTAATGAAATAAAATTTTCAACTGCCTCGCATCTGATAAAGGCCCAGGTTCGATCACCAGCTCCGGCCATCCAGGTTTCCGTTTTCCAGGGTTTCCTAAGGCCACTCCAGGTGAATGTTGGACGGCCGACTGCAACAGTTTTCTCCGTGCACTTCTGCCAAGGTCTTGTGCTGTTCAAGAGTCCGTTGAATACCAAATAAATTAAATAATACATTATCGTTAAAGATGGTGAAATTTCGCGAATTCAGTTACCTGCATGTTATAATCAAACATCCTTTGTATAATCTAGCCCCGTCTATTCGTTCATTGTCTGCTGTTTCACCGAGTATCAGCTAGTGGACGAATGGTCGGGACTTGGTACGCATTTCTGCTTTGTAGTCTTATTTTTTTAGACAGAAAATTGTATAGATCTGACTAGTTTATTAATTATATTTTACCTTAATTACATATTTAGCTGAAAATATTGTGTATTTTGTCTTGAAAAAAATTACTTAACACTGTATTTAACGAAACTGTTGAACTGTTTTTCTATATCTAATCCCAATTAAGATTTAAACAATAACTATCGTACAAATCAGTATAAATTATGGATCATGGCATTAACGTTTGTGGACCTTGAGATGATATTAAGGGTGTTCAAGAAGGGAGCGTGAAATTAATGATTTTATATTTTCATGAATTAGTGTTAACTTTGTAGTCGTTACTTGTGTGTACATTTTTTGTTGTGAGAAAACTCGAGCAATTAAGTAAAATAGGTGTCATTGAAATTACATGTCATAGGCTACGCTTCAAGTGTATTGAAAACCTATTACAAAATGCTTGCGTATTTAAAAAAAGTGAAATATCGAGTGTTTTTGCTACTGTTAGCCATTCTTTCTTACAATTACTAATATGTTGTAATGAGTTTCAATCCGTAGCCTGTAACATCTTTGATCCAATCTGAATTATTTCACAGCATTACATTAAGGTGCCTCCCTACCTGCCCGTGTAATGCGTTGCAGCGAGTTACGACTATTCTCTTTTTGACGAAACTATTTAACTCGCATATCTGCATACCTACGAAAAGAACACACACTTCAAACTATGTCGCTATACATTTAAAAATTTGGCCCGTTTGTTGGAAACATTATTTTCTGGCTCCTCAAAACGGCCAAAGATGACTCTTTCAGACTGCCTTATCCAGTAAATTAACAATCGGATACGAAAAAACGTAACTATAGAAACAAGCGTTAGACTTTGAACCGTGCTCTCCTTAAATAAAATAACGTGGTCACCGCTTAAAGTCCCATAGTAAAATATTTAATAGTAAAGCACTGCACGCCATCTGAGTGGCTTGCACGGAGAGGCGATAATACATTACATACGTCTATTAGTGGCACTCTTACCGCTCCTGCCTCACACACACAAACACTAACGCAGTGTATCTAGGGAGGCCCCTTAATTTGTGTTTCGGTGTGAACGAAGTATAAACAAGCAAATTTTGTCTTTGAATGGGAAAACTGACAGTTTTTTTTTGTAAAAGGAAAATATACGTCTATGTAACGTCTACAAAACTAACAGTATTTTCAAACAAATATAAAATAATGATTCCCTCCCCCGCCCCCATTTGAACTGGTAGAAATAAAAGTGCTCATTTGACGGTAAACAAAGTGTAGGAGGGCTGGCTGGTGGAGCTAGCCGGAGGAAGAGAGTTGAAAGAGGGAGAGAGGCTCTTTGAGGACGGTATTGTCGGCATGGTCGGGTGAACAGGTGGATGGCTGGCGCAGTGTCGGCTGTGGCGACGACGTGGTGCAGCCCACCTCCCTCACCCCCTCAGTGCTAGGGAGAGACTTGTGTTAATTACCGCAAACTGCAGGAGGGCCGGTCCTCCCGGGGCGACAAGCGCCCAACTCGCGCTGCACAACAGGTAGCCATGACGTTGCCTTCCATGGAACCCCCTCTCGCTCGTAGGCGACCCCACGACGTCATATCTCACACTTTCCCGTGCATGACCGAGCGGCGTGGAGAGATTTGGTAGGCGCTGGATAGTTCGTGAAGATGATGCTAGTTGAGTACGAGCTGCGGTGAAACTGAAGGGAGGTCCTCGACAAGAGACGCTTACGGAAACGATGTAAGTACAATCCTACTGGATAGTATTGGTCACGTGACTGGATCTACTCAGTCGTTGGATGCTTAACGAGCGATCATTAAACCGAAGAGTAGTTACTTGACGGCCTTTAAAAATATGGCAGAATTTGCAGAACCAGTCATTTCAGTCGCATATCTGGCAGATCTATGTTATTAGATCAGGTTAAAACATTGAAGAATATCCTTTTATGCTTGTATAATATACGTATGTAGCATTAAATTTGTGTACTAGTAATGGTAATTTATTCTATATCTGAATTACGTGCTCTGGTGATATTTTTACTTGATAAACTGCTCCAAACTTCTTGTTCAACAAAAATACTACGATACGAGTAGGGGGAGCATGCGGGGACTGTCCCCACAGGGAGCAAAACCGGCCTAACCTGCATATGGTTAACATGCCAGCCCCCTCCCCTTGGTGGAGCAAGGCCTCTGATTGGCCAAGACGTTGTCTAGGGGGGCGAGTCCTGAGCTGTGATTGGTTGTAGGGGTCTTTTGGTACGAATAGTACCTAAGTGCCATGAGGTCTG
>PNEQ01031013.1:0-52347 GCA_003012365.1 Medauroidea extradentata
GTCCTAAAATTGTTTGTCCTAAAGTCATTTGTCCTAAAATCGTTTGTCCTAAAGTCATTTATCCTAATTTCGTTTGTCCTAAAGTTGTTTGTCCTAAAATCGTTTATCCTAAACAGCATTTGTCCTAAAATCGTTTGTCCTAAAAGTGTTTGTCCTAAAATTAGGATAAACGATTTTAGGACAAACGACGTGTACCCATTAAATAAACTAAGGGTCGCATCTTGTAACCTTCCTTGGTTATTTGGAAAGGTTTATGATAGGTGCTACTAATACTGAATAATAATACTAGAATTTCTTTATTTTTTGGATACTTTAGTAACTCCGAATTCAGTCTGTCAGTCCCACGAGATATCTTAGGTGCTTTATATTCATGAAACTCGCGCTTGGTATCCTCTCTGAAAAAACCGCACTCCGCCGCTTCTCAAAGAAACGGCGATCCACGTGCGTCCATCCTTGGTGACGAGAAACGAGTTTTAAAATATAGACGATCCCGAAATTCGCGGCCAACCACGCCTGTGATCGCGGCAACCGTGTGAACGTCAACACCCTGGTGACGACCACAAAGAAAGCAAATCTTAATAAAATGTGCGGACTCCCGCGATCGTCCGCCCATCTACCAGCACAATGGCGATAGTGTATGTCATGCACACCAATCGCCATTCTGTAACACAAGTTTGAAGGGAACATCTTCGTCGACCGTCCAATGTACGGAATGTACACGCCTTTCCTGACGTTTTTATCCTGCACATGAGGAGTTATGTTGATGGTTTCTGCAGCTGTGCGAACAAGATCACTAGCACAGCAATGTTTCATTCAATTTGCCTGCACCTCACAGCGTAACATTTTAACCTCACAACATGCTGTTATGTGTCCGATGTGTGCAGAAGAGGCGCAGGCAACGTTAATTTGTAACGATGCCTGCACGTCACAAGAGCAGGTTGTCTTCACGCTGCCAGAACATTTCGAGCACTTGCGAGCACATCTCGAGCACTTAGCGAGCACATGACCAGCACGATGCTACAATGTGCTGTGATGTGCCAGTTATGTGCAGATTAGATACAGGCAACGTGCCAGAGTCTCATGCAGGCAATATAGACTGCACATCACAACAGTATATGATCTGCGCGTTGCCAGAATATTGTCAGCATGTTGCCAGCATATTGTGTGCATGTGGTCAGCCCTTCGAGAGCACATTACTTAAAATTGTTAAAACGTGGAGAGCATCATTTTAAAAGTAGTAGATTTTATTTTATATTCAAACACCTTTATCCAAGCTAAAATAGTTTAAATAATATCACTGAGTATCAGAAACATCATGAAATATTATTGCAAATAACTGTAAAATACATTTCAGTTCAACATTTTGATGCTTAATCAGTGACATTGAAATATAATTTTTGGACTGGTGTTTAAATCAAGTATAAATCTTACTTTCTCTGTCATAATACAGAGAAAGAAAATAATTTTACAATGTTTCATTTTATCCCGCAAACAATTTAAGGTATTTTAAATAGAGTTAATACAATGCCATAAAAATCTAATTGAAAACATGCCATTTTTCATCAAATGTGCATTCGAATACTAAATAATTACCATTACTAATGTATGCCACTTGTTCGTCAGAAATGATAATGAGCTGGTGAGGTATGTCACAACTGTAAAGATTTTAGCATGTGTAGAAGATGTGCTGCAATGTCCTATCCGCAACATTTCCTGGCATATGCACACAGCATGCTGATTGGTCCTATCTGCATCTATTAATCTTCAGAATTAAGATAGTGTTTTTTATTAACATCTTTATTTGAGAACTGTCTTATGCTTTTTAATTTGGTTTTTTACTGCTTACTTTTAACTGAGATATTTTGCGTACTTTTGCATTGTGTTCCGATATCCAATGTATTGTAGGTACTGCAGTTTAATGGTTACTATTTAGTATGTTACTAAAGGTTGCAACGTTGTTCTTATGAATAAATACACGCTAAATTAATGTAGGTCTATTAAAATTCTGTAAAGATAACGGAAACGCAACGAGTAAGTGTTAAAACTACATGAGATATATTTTAAAAGTGTTAATTTTTGCGCAGTAATAATTATTTTGAAACAAATTCAAATCTTATTAAATTGCAGAAACGATTAATTACGAGAAGCCTGTAAACTGAAGTGTTTCACTGGATTTTAGCCATTGCTAGCCAATGTTCAGTCACAGAATGCCTACAGTTGCATAATATTACAAAGCATAAAATAATGGCTACAAGAAATTCAATAGATTAAAAAATAAATAAACAAGTAAAAGGCAAAGGAAGTCATTAATGGCTGAAGTGTAAAATAATATTAAACCATCCATCGTTGCAGCGTGTAATATAATTGTAAATGTATTTTTAATCAGAAAATGCACATTGTTCTGCAATTCTTTAAAAGCGTGTCTCAAATTTAAGTCAAGGATACTTCAATAAATGAAATTTAAATACTACAGCTCCATACACACCTATGCCCAGCACATACCTTCATCTCTGGTGCATTTCAGGTGTGAATTTATGTAACAAGCGACCGAAGTTCGTGTGCCTACGATACTATAATCGCTTAGTACAGGTTGTAGTGCTCACCTCACATGCAGTGTACTGCAGCCACTGACTATTTGTACGACTTTTTCTAGCTATTTGCAACAAAAGGACCTTTTTTGTTACTTAGGGCGTACCGTTAAGAAAAGCAACATAAAATGTTCACAAAACCCAACAGCACAAATGTTGTTTTCAGTAAGAGGGTTGCTACCCTTGTTATTTTCATGAAGGGGAGAGGTTGAAGTGTGGTTTCTACACTGAGTAAAGATCTCGATAACATTAATCATTGTGCACATTATTGTAATTTATCTCCATGTAGTTTCCGATATTTTGCCAAAAAAAAAACTTTTAAAAATCAACTTCAAGGGTTAACATCTGCCTTAAAAATTGCGCATGGCGAAAATTGCTTTATGTATAATTTCGCCTCATATGTTATAAGGAACTATGTATATATAAATATGTCTGTGCATAACATGTATTATTTTGTACCAGAAGCAAATATCTCATATAATTTTGGTGAACGCATATGGAAAGAACGTTTACTTTCACAGCGTAGAATCTAATTTGTTGCGACGATACTTTGATGACGGTCTTTAAATGAATTCTCTACCTTGACTTTTCTTAGAAGTAAACTTATTTCAACATACATAAATATTTCGCTTGACCTGTTTAAAAATTTTGAAATACATACTATTTTGTTGCATTCGTTACTGCCTTAGTTCTGTTTTTATTAAATATTTTTTTTTTTATTTAATAACTTTAAACTGGTGATGCCAGTGAAATGCAGTAAAAACGCAGAGTAAAAAAACCGAATAACAAATAAATGTACGATAATTACTTTATTGTAAGCCCTTTGCCTTCAAAACCTGTGACAGATATCCTTTAATATTTATTTTCTAAAATAGTTATCAATACTAAAAAAGTAAAGAACAAAATCTGATAAAATCAGCAATAAATGCATTCGGTCTTAAGTTTTCGACGAATGACATTTATTGCACTAGTATGACGCACCATTTTAAATTGAATGTAGGCCCATTGTCTTTTACAAAATATGAGTTTTATACTTTAGAAATTATTGTTTATTACATTTCAAAAACAGATGTTTCTTAATGAAACTACGTGGTCAGCAACTGCTCAAATACTTGTATTATCTGCCTAGCCGCTAATAATTTCAACCTGATATTTTGATCTACAAACTTTATTTTTGGTGAACCCTCCGATTTATATAGGTAACATTCAAAATCTACGTGACACGTGTGCATGAGAACTAAATGGTTTTCTGTGCACTTAACGTTGTATTTGGTACTATTGGGCAATATTTGTATGAACCAAATTTTCATAAATGCCTCAATTCCTTGTTTGACGTTAGTTATATATATATACTTAATTAATTGTATTATTTTATCATGTTAACGCAGCGATTCAATTATTTGGTGTGCATTTATGTGTAGTTAATAACCTATTTTTATTTAAATGTTGGTGTTTTATATCTTTACATAATTTCTGAGATACTATTATTTGTTGTTCTCTTGTTAGTATATTACTATTCGCTCTCGCCAGAAACCAGCGAGTAATAAATAAGATGAAAAATACACTCAGCAATATCAGATTACCTGTAACAGACTCTAATCGGAGCAGTTGTGTAATTGCATCTGGGTAAGAAAAGATAGTCTTTGAGGAAACCTTAGTTAACTTGGCCAACCGACGAATCTTCATCGAAAGTATTCTTGGTAAAGAGGACTTTGGGCGAAGCAAAGAGCATAACTTGTTAAATACTTGAAGCAAGTTATTTTACAAGGAGCGTATTAACATATATTTTAAGTAGTAAAATATTTATTGACTTTACTACAAAAATTCGTCATACAACTTTAAAATGTTTATTTTTCTTTCAGGTTATGGTAGCGTGGCGCCACGGACACCATGGGGGAAAATAATCACAATCGTCTACGCTTTAATTGGAATCCCCTTGATGCTCGTTTATCTTTCCACTGTTGGAGATGTACTCGCCAGAAATTTTCGTCGGATGTATGGTCGACTCTGCGGGAACAGTGTATCTTCAGGAAACTGCAATGGCAAGAACAAGAACTCAACAGGAAAAATCAAGCTACCTCCTACAGGAATATCTACAACTTCTGAAAGCTACATGAGCTCCGGATACACTTCTTCAGCTACTAAATCACACAATAGTATTTCATCTGATGGTTCTGCCGTAAAGGTGCATCATATTCCTCATAATATAACTGGAGACTCCTTAAGAGATGATGTAACCAAAATTGATAGGGGAAGTAGTGGAGTAGTAATAGACTGTGGCGGTGACGGTATTGTTGCTTCTTCCGCTTCATCGTCAACTGTTTTGGAATCGAACTCCAAACATCATCGTCATTTGCGTACAAATGATGATGCGTTTTTTTCGGAAGGTATTCGTGTGCCAATATCACTATGTCTTTTAATAATTTTACTTTATATATGTGCCGGAGCATTTCTTTTTAATAAACTAGAAAACTGGACATTTCTGGAAGGGTCCTATTTTTGTTTTACGAGTTTAGGTACAATTGGGTTTGGTGACCTTATTCCAGGACTCTACCACAGTTATCAGCTTCAGCACCAGTTGTCAAGTTCCAGTGTATCAAATGCTGAACAAGCATCCGTGTTTGCTTCTTCAGCATATATTTTGATTGGCATGGCTCTGATTGCTATGTGTTTTAATCTCGTTCAAGATGAAGTTGTTATAATAGTGCGTCGTTTGGGCAGTTTCTTTGGTGTTTCTAGTTTTCCGGGGTCTAACTCAAGAAGTAATGGAGATGAAGAAGATATAGTGATTGATGTGGTTGATGGGGAAGGGATTGCGATGGCTGTTGTTTCGTCATCAGCAACGTCATCCTGACATAAGGGAGAAAACTACATATATCGTGGGGATACAGATCCAGTTTTGGTGAGTGGATTAGGAGTGGATAAAGCAAGTGGCAATGGCAAGACTGCAACATTGAGCCAAATCTCGCATAAGGCCATTACGCCTACAATGATAACTTATTCGCAACACCAGCATAACAGTCTACCAAGAAGGAAAGGAGACACAGCTATTGTCTATGACATTAAGCGTGAAAGGGCGAGAAACTCGCCTTTTAGACATGATTCTGGGGTGTCGCTAGGTGGTATAGGTAACTCTGAAACTTTAGTAGAATATTTTGTTCCGCGAAGTGCGAGTGAATTCAATCTTGCTGGAGTGGTTAATGATATGGTAGTTGCACAAACTACACTGTGTAGCGTAGCTAGACCATCTTCAGCGACATCAATGTTAAAAGCTACAACATGCCCCAAAACTTTGACCAACTTCACAGGAAGTTCTCTTAGGTTGCGTGAAAAAATGGTTACATTTGAAGAAGATAATATATTGTCTACAGATAAGGCAATGAGCAGAAAAATCACAGCTAATGGGGGAGCTCTCGAAGATGTGTTTATGTAACGATATCGGGTAAACACTTGAGTAATTTTAAAATAAATAACATCGAAATACAATTGTTTTGTCAACGTCAAATAAGATTTAAACCTTCGTAACTATTCAGCAGAATGCTAGGTTGATTTGTATTACTTATTCCCAATTCATATTTTTCTTTGCCTTTATACATAACACATTAAAATATAGTTGATAAATGTTTGGAAGCCGAATTGTAGAGCAATCATATATCTAGTTTTTTTTTTATCATTATAGAGTCCTTCTGACTGAGTACTTTTTGACGCTTATTTGAAGTGAACGCCCACAAGAGTTTTCAGGCAAAGTATTTTGGTTGCTTTGAAAAGAATGTTCATATCTGGACTTTTTCGACAGTCAGTTGAGATATATTATCAGCAGTTTCACAAATACAGCAGTCCTTTCTGACATTATTTTTAATATTCATAATAAACTTTACAGCACTTTTCTAATTTCTATTTGTAATTTATCATTGAATCTAAGTGAGGTATTAAACTAAATTTACCTACTTACATAACTGTAATGCTTAATTTTAATTATCAGATAAAATCTATACTAATTTTTTCAGTCGTGCGACTCCGAATAATTTTCATGTGTTAAAATTTGTACATAGCGTGATATGAAAAAAAAAATTGCTTTTATATTACAAATACGCATTACTTTAATGTTACAAAAATAATGAAAGTGTTTTTAGTTGTAAAGTAAGGACTAATTTTTCAAAACTTTTCACGTCCGCAAAAACCTGAGAATGAGTGAACCATATTTTCTATGCTAGGTTGGTGAGATACACACGAATATGTAGTCAGATTTAATCAGAAAATTACATGACCTGTTTAACATCAAGCAAAAATGTGTGTTTTCATTCGAAACCATTCTTAAACAGGGCACAATAGTTGCTACCTTTTAGAAGGCGTACAGTTACGAATGCTGCCCCTGACAAGTTGTCTACTTTTTGAAGCAGACATGACCAACATATTAAGTCAGAATTACACCTGACAGTGTTTTATGTCATTCACAACTATAATTTGACAGTTACAACTAAGTACAATATTTAATACTTCCATATTTTATTTCCCCTAGTTTCTTGACACGTTTGTTTTGTAGCTTTCCTGTACCATTAAATAAGGTGAATATGTCCGGATTTAAAAGCTTGGTTCTCAAATATTCCGAAACGCTCGTCTTCCGATGTCCTTGTCAGACAACACAAAATACAGCTGACAAAATATTCACTGTTGTAAAATAGTAAAATATGAGCAAATCATATATGTTATAAAACGTTAATTATTAAAAAATAATTTTCGATTACTTTACTCCATAATTCCCAACGGACAGAATTATAATTGTTGCAAAATTTTAAAATATACATAGAAAGGATATGTTTTCAAATGTAAATTATTTGGCCTAAAATGAATTTTTTACCTCCTTACTTGTACATTGGATTTAAAGTATAGTGAAAATATATTAAGGCGGCTGATCCTTAAATATTCGTAACTGATTTTGAATTTAAGTTTTGGAACGAACTGTTTCCATTTATCACATTTTCTTCGTCATAATTGTTATGACCGTGTATTTTTAACTGCTTCAGAACTCTTACGAATTCAGTTATAACATTTGTTTTTATAGATAATTACGTAATTAAACTGTTAAAAATATATCTTTCAAAAGAAAACTGTATTTTAAGTTCGTTAATGTGAATTTGAGAACTCACATATTTTCTGCTAAAAGTAATTTTCGTACGACAGCTCTGAGTCCTTGGCGTGTATGGATTTTTCCGTTATAAATATTTTTCCGTTATAAACACTACTGACGCTGCAGTACCTTAGTAGCGAACGCGCTCCAGCTTAAGAATTTACTGTGCATCAGCATACTACCTATATAATTGCAATCTTTATGTCTGTATGGACAACGGACCCATATCAGCAAAGTTCTCAGAGAATGCGACGGATATAAGTAAATTATCTTATTTACGTATGCCTGATTGTTTAATGGCTCGTATTTGTTTGTTTAGACGTAGGCTATGTGATAGATTCTGAATTGTAAGCCTACTTATTGCTGAAAAATACACATTTTTTCTTATAGAATTTAACTAATTAATTTTAATGTGTTTATTTCAAGACAGCCCTAAAATGGTAAAGTGTATTTAAAATATGTTCCAAATATGATTATTTCATCGAAAAGTGTTATGAAAACACTTAGTACTGTTAAGACCTGGAAATTAAATTATGAGCAAGATTTTGTAAAGTTGATAATGTAACTTTAGCCATCAGCTTACAATAAAGAATCGTAAAGTACAACTCTATGCTTTAGAAGTGCAACCTACCATTAAGTGAGAACCAAGTAATGAAAAATGTGTGATGAGATAATGCTTAAGTTAAATGCTTTTAACATTAAGGTGTACTGAAATATAGATAAAATTTTTTTTAAATTTTATACTAAGCTCAATCATCACTCATTATTTGTTTGATGTTTTATGATATTTGCTGAGAAATGTGTTTTTTTTAAATTATGGGACTCTTTTTTTAATATATTGCGACGTATTAAATATCATTCTGAAAATTAATAATTATTTGTATAAACAGCAAATATCTTGAAAACTTCTAAATGCATTAACATAAATATGTAAATAAAGTGTATGTGTATTAGAAAAATTAATGATGCAAAAATGGTAAGTACGATAACAAACTATTGAAACAGAAATTATATGTTAATTTAATTAAATTGAAAAAAATATTTATTTTGTTTAACTCTTGAGAAGTGTCACTCAGCAACGTAACCACCCATTAAACTTCGAGCAATAAATTGTCGTTGTTTGCAAACATAATTACATATTCAGACCAAAAACTAAGAAAAAGTTTATTTAATCATTACATAAAAGTCACTTGGTACGAAACTGCGAAGAAGTATTTGTGGAATTTGTTGTAAATGGTAATTGAAAATCATTAGGACAGTTTTTTCGTTATCTGTTTGAACTTGCGATCAGCGGACGCAATTCACGAATGCTAAGAGTGTTGTCAATTTGTCATGGATAATTTTTTTTTTATGAAAATAGCACAAGTAGATAAGAAATATTTCATCACTCTTACATACATATAAAAACAAGTTGTTTAATAAATTACCTCAAGGAAACAGCACACACAAAATGTTTAAATAAAAAAATACTGATTCATTTTAGTCAGAATAAACGCGTCAAAGCAGGGAAACCTATACATCTTATTCACAAAGAAATCGTTAAAATAATTCATTAATGACTATAACTTGATCTACGAGCCATATATATAAGTTCATGTTACTCCAAAACACTAAGGACAGTAAGAAAATTTTACGTAATCACTTTTCCCACGAAAGAAAAAAAGTAATCGCCATTCATTTGGCAAACTTACCCAATAGGTATGCCACATACACTTTTAAATAAGATGTATTATTATAGACAGCAACATGTATATAGATAGTCAGGAATTCCCAAGAATGTAAAAAATACAAGACCACGCCAACACTTTTAGCATATTCTGAGTACTGACAAAATATTGATTTGTGACGTAAGAGTTTATGAAGATTAGGAAGTTTTCTGTTACTATATTTCTTAATTTTTATGTGAAAAAACGTTTAACTTTCATGGTAAAAATACTGATCTTATTCAACCTTTAACATTTACAGTAAAACAATTAAACTTATGAAATTTGTAGCACAACGGCAACCCTCGGTATAGCTCAACTTACAAAAGCCTCACCAATTCTATTAGGATTAAGAGCGATAACATGTTCTTTGTGGTCCTAAGTTCAAAAAGGGAAAATAATGTACTAGTTTTCAATTAACTGCAGTTTCAGAGTGTCGGCAGCGTAATCTAATTGAACAGGCGGAACATGTTTCTTTCAGCATTACACCAGATCTCGTTACGTGATTGTGTCATTCGCGAACATTTATATTGTTCTCTCTGCCAGTCTTATGGCCATGCTCTATAGTTTCTAGTGTCTTTGCGGTAGCTACATTTCTTAACTTAAACGAGAGCAGATATTAAAAAAATCTGCCTGGCAGTTTTGTTTGAAATGGTGTTTGCTGTTGTAGCTATTTTATCAAAGCAAGAAATTATACGGTTTAGACTAAAAAGTCAATTAACCAGAATTTAGTTGATCATATAATTGATTTCCTGGTGTAATTTTGTTGGTTAGTCTAGCTCACCCTATTAAATCACCCTCAGTGGCGATGTATCCTTCGTAGGTACAAGGTGGGCGATATAATCACTTCTGCCACCTGTTCACCTCTGACTCGTAGATTTATCGGCTTATTTTTACACTAATACACTTCCTACGAGGTGCCACATCGGCTTGCATTAAATGCACGTAAGATCAAATCCTAGGCCAAACAATAAAACCCTTGAAAACTCTGCCTTCAATCTCAGAAGCTCCTTTAGTCCTTACTTTCGACACAACTAGTTTTTTTAGAGCAGATCTTGGGGGCCTGCCACCAAGGCGAGCTGAGTCCGATCCTCGGCGGGATTAGTCCCGTATATTTAGCGTGAGGAAAACGTGTCGGAAGTTTCTCCCGCCGCACTCATTCCGTCGCTGCTCGAAACTCATCTCACCCTTACCTCATCCACTCTTCTAGCCGGTCGCGCGATAGACATGTCTCGCTAGTCGAGCAGCCGGCCCAACCTTCATCCCGTCTCTCAAACACAATGTAACCCTGCCCAAAGGCAGGAACACGTGGTGGATTTTCAGGGCAGATTCTAACAAAAGAGGGTTTGACATGGTACTCTTGCATGACTCTAGCAAAAAAAAAGCATATCTCTCCCGTGTCCACTGTCTTGCTTACATTCCAGCTTGCTTTCCTGCATAATTTCTCCCTCGCCTGCCTCACACTTCACTGTGTACTTATTTAAATGTTTGCATCAAGGCAAGAACAAAGCAGTTGCTATAAAATCTCTGCCTCGTATCCTATGCTGATTTATCACTAAAATACATTATTCAGTAAAAATTACTAACATAAAATAGCCTACCTATTCGTCGTTACGCGATGTTATTCTTACTCTTGCTGATGTACGCCTGGCAGGCGATACTACTAATTGAAACGACAACTACCAGTAGTAGCTTCGACGTTTCCTACGTTGCTGCAAGTCTCAGCTTCTGACGCGCTGGAGATGCTTGCAACGCATAACGACGACGTGATATTCCAACAGTTCTTGAGCCACTCCTGTCTGTATTTAGGATACTGCTTGGTTCTGCATACACTTGATTTGGTGCCGCTATATTATTGCTTTCGTTTATGTTATAAAGTCATGATGCTAGACATAAATGGCATTCTCTAATCTGATCTGTGATTAGGTTGACTGTGAACGCGATGGGTTGAAGTCGTCACAGCAACCCCGAGTCTCCGACGAGATCTGTGCCCAGTTGTTTTCACGACCATTCAGACGACTGAGGAACAACTTTACAACTAGGCCTACAGTTTCGTTACACTGTAGTTTCCCACGAACTTGTAAATGCCTGTTATCCTTGCATTATTTATCAACCGCTTATACCCGGCTTCATTGATCTGTGCTACCATTATTGCTGCCACATACTATGCAGGGTACATAGTTGCACCTGTCCTTGAGCTTTCACTACCGCTGCAACCTTGCTACTTGGACCACAAACTGAGTTTTCCAACTTCAACTATTTGATTCGCTAAACGATCACTTTGGGCCACTGTAGAATGTGCAGTCGTTATTTCGTGCAGTCCTAAACGTTTTCTGTTTCGCTGCTATATTTAAACCCTAATTTGAATATGTCTCTACAACCAGCGCGACTTTTTCCGTGTTTCCTTCGAGGTGCCCGCGGAATTCTTGTTGCGATTATGAATACTGTTATATTTACTACTAATATATCCGTTACGCTGTTCAAGGAATTTATGACTTATCGCTCCCTCGAGTGTAACTACCCTAAACGCAAGTGAATCTGTATTCTCATTTAGACATTAACCTCAACCGTATTGTGAAACACAGTTAATATTTCCTCAATAAAACGGTAATTTCCTCTCTTATATAGACTACCCTTACACTACCATCATGTTTCTTTTTTTCATCACGTCCCAGTTCGTGTAACATGGCTGTCATTCTCCCTATTTTATTCATGGTGCCCATCGTATGATCCAAAATTGCATGCAAATCTAATGTCACAAAATGTACCTTTTCTGCAGTCCTTACATTTCCTTCTGATGCATTTCATGTGTTTGAATCTTTTGGCCTAGCTGTGTGTCGATCTTGGTACGCTCTACACAAAATCTGTTTCCCTTTTTGAAGCCATTTCTTATAAATGTGCTCTCGGTTTGCTCAACCAGAATTCTTGAGTTCGCGACTAATTCCAACAAACAAAAAACCTGAATTTGATCCATTACCTGCTTCAGCTAGTTTATGTTACTTCAGAGCAAATGTATCTGCATTCTTGGGAATGTTCAACCGGTGTTTGCCTCTTTGTAATGCCTATAATCGGGCCAACATATAGGCGTGCCTCTCACACAATGCACACATTGCAGCGTTGCTGTTTTCTAAAAGGCTCTTCTAGTCGTGACTGCCAGTTACTAAAATGACGTCAGTATTTTACCCAACTGTGTTAGTTCATTCCAAGTGCTGTTTCTAGCGTCATATTGCTTGTAGAGTCTCCTTCGGCCCCGCGACTTCGCCGTCATCCTTTGTAAGCGGGAGACTCTCCTAGGACCCTCATTGCCTCTATCAGCACTATTAATCTAGGGATCACCTCTCTTTGTTTGTGTCACGAATGTTCCTACGCATACTATTGCCAGAGAATTGTAGCAGTCAAGCTTGTAATAGTCATTCAGGTCCTGACAATACACTTTATGGTGGCAATTACAACAATTAAAAATAGAGATTATATTATAATAAACTGGAGTTACAGATGCGTTGGGATTATTATCGTATGTAAATATGAAGGCATAAAATGTTTGTTTCTGCGCAACGTTGTCGTGACACGCTTCTGTCAGAGTCATGGCCTTGCGCCAAACTCGGAATAACACACTGTCCTCTATAGCGGCCATTCTTAAGAGATTTCCACGAAAAAAACATACAAATTGCTGCGGTACCTACTTTATTGTTTTTGCACGTTCTCTTCGTGGGTTCTTAGCGAGATCCTTATGGTGACTTGACTCGCTTGACACCTTAATCGACGACCTGACTAGCACTAGAAATGCTTTTCTACGTCACAGTCTATTTACAAAGGTTCTGTCGGCGGAATGCTAAATAACTCAATCCAAATACCGATGCGCGAATTCACTCCTGGCCTCCTCTACACCATTTGCAATGTTTTTAATATCACAAGCAAATACTTGCTACGATGCCAACCTGCGTAGTCACGTCCTCCTTCTGCGTTATCGTTTGACTAATACCCGACACTCCAGACCTCCAAAACTCACGTGTACTGAGCGAAACTGCCCGCTTACCACACTTTAAAAACTGCCTTATTATGGCGAAAATATCATAGCTACATGCCATTCGCTATTAAATATTGTTTATTTGTTAATTAAAACATTTACATAATACATATAATTCTAAAATGTCACCACCACAACTTCAAATGTATTATTACGTTCCCAATTTTAACACATGTGTACCATTCGACATCGCTTCCTAATGATTGAATAGTTTTAGTACGTAGCAACTTTGCTATAATCGTCAGGAGGAGGTATAATGGACGATACGCCGATAGCAGAAGTATGCAATACTCCGTGTTCCAGTTTCATAGACATAAACTTGTTCACTGTCGGAGGAGGTCGGCGAGGGATCATACGCTGGGACGACCTTCCCATTACCAGTCAGTTTTGAGGCAAACAACTGTTTACAATTCTCTAGTAAATTTTTAATAATTTACTATATTATAAACACGTTTCTTATTATTTGATATGGTCGCTATGTCAATTTCTGTTTATTTCATGCTATGCGTTTTTAATTTACACTCTGGTGAAGCTGTAACTTTTAAAATTGGAGTTATACAGTAAAAAATTTACACTAATTATTTACCATACGTTTTATCTAATACTTTCAGTAACTTAAAAATTATTAACATTTCAGTAAATAAATGATAAAATAGCTTTATAAAACGTATTTATTAGAGTTCTCAAGATGATATTTGTGTTATATATGTAACGCCGTAATTACGTCGTTGGCTCCTCGAATTTGCAGCAATCATATATGTTCTTCCGAAATGGAACGTTGCTTAACACGCCTATGTTTTCTGATATAAGAATAGGTCGTATTCTGCAAGAACAGTTACGTAGAAGCCTACCATAAATAATAAATTGAAAATATTTCTTTAGTTAGAGACATATCATTTTCTAAAAGTTTTGTTTGGCCAATCTCTGTTTATTTATATATGTTCTAAGATGTGTATAACAATAAATCATGTATGAAGTACTGAAATCGGTGTGATGTAAATATTGGCAGACTAGTCATGTGGTTTCAGAGTGTTGTGGTTTAAAAACGCACTTCAGACGTGTAAGAACTGGTAAACATTTTGACTGTAAAGTTATCTGTTACTTTTCGGTAAGTGTATTATTAAGATGTTTTATGAAATAAATTGGTGTTTGGTAAAAAAAAAATTAATTAAATCTTGTTATATATATATATATATATATATATATATATATATATATATATAATTTTTTACACTTTAACATATCATTTTACAAAATAACTTGTTTGACTAGTACATATTTAAGATGTTAGTTTTAAACACTGTTGTTGTATAAGTACAAAATTTAGTGTTCTGGTCTAAGTGAAGTTATTTTGTTAACGTAAACTAAATCAATATGCTTTGCTAAATTCAATTTTAATTATAATTTTAAATACTGTTTGTCCTTATAATAATGATATTTCGAATGTAATAACGCATGATATTCGTTACAACAGCCTATACATGCTTTTGTTGTCGCAGTGTTTAGGCGAAATAATGTTTAATAATTTCCCAACACCAAGTCACGCGAATTTCCAATAGATAGCATACCATATTCAGAATATCATTGTAATTAACTGTCGTTCTTTAAAAACCAGCACTTAAATCAATAACATCACTGCTTTACTTCACGCTCAATTATTCCTCAAAGAAAAAAAAACAGCTTGAATGTTTTGTTTAAGAGAGATAGTTAATTAAGTACGTTGGTGTTACGTATCGCTCTGTCAACTAAACGAATTGACCAGTCAAAGGACTGAAATGTCTCGAGTTATCAGAATGAGGGTTATATTTTTATAAATATTGTACATTTATCTTAGTTTAAAAACATTTCGCAAGAATTTCGCATACAAATTAATGACCGAAACGTAAATATATGATTTCATAACTTTAATGACATATATTAGATGAAATTTGCCTTTAAATAAAATCAGAATTTGCTACCAAAACGTATGCATATAAAACTATGAAATTTCACATTCGAATGAAATAATTTAGTCAACGTGGTGTAGGAAGCAGGTCGCAAAATCATACGATTGAAACGTTACCGTCAGTCGTTAAATAATTCGTGAGCTATATGAACTGGGTACGGTAGGTTAATATATTTCATTGTAGCTGTTGTATTCTAACACCAAACGCATTACATAACTCTATAAAATGAAAATAAATTATTTAAGCTACTATAACTTGGCTCAGTAATTCATTTTAAGAAAGGACCAGGCACTTTATAAATCATATAATCTTCACTTCCGGGGGGAATGTGTATGTTAATATGTAAAATTATTGTCTACGTTTTGTAGATCAGATAGTATTTTAATAGTGCTAAGAAATGTATTTTACATTTGGCTATTACTTTCATAGGCATATGAAAATGTCCCGTAATATCACAAAGCATAGTTTTCTTCACAGTCAGGTGATGTTAATTTATTTTTCACTGTAGAGAATGAGACATAACGTGCGAACTGAGTTCGCTATTTACAATTTTATTTTATGTCCAACACCTGCTATGTTGACTGATTGTCCCAATCAACTAAATGCCGTTCGTAGCTTATATTGTAATCTTCTTAAACAAAATACAAATAAAACAAAGTTATCAAATCGCTGGAAACAGTGTTAATAGATCAAAGTTTTAGTAATGTTGCGTTACTTAAAATGTGATATTTTGGATAACAGGTTTACAATGCGAAACTCTCTACAGTTCTAATAAATAATAAATGTATACTAATACTCTGTAAACGAAAACTTAAAGATATATTTGAAATGAAGAATGAGTTAACTTCATATTTAATACATGGATCTGAGCTAAGTAGCGCAACGGTTACACGCTGGACAACAATTTGGTTCAATTTCAGGCTCTGGCAATCATGGTTTTGGTTTTCAATGGTTCCTCTAAATTCCTCCAAGTGAATGGTAAGTTAGTTCCTTGACAAAGACCATGGTCGATTCCTAACATAGCGCCTATCATTGTAGCAATTTGTTTATCACAATATAATGTGAGCTCGCTGTCGACGAGACATAAAAACCTTTAACTTGTCGTGTGCGATATAACTTACATTGATGTACCAATAAAAACTTATTTTATATTCATTACATTGTCACACTTACTAATCACTCTCTTACTACTGCGGTAAACATGTCAACAATGATTTATTTTCCAATTTAAAATAGGGAATATAATATTATTACAAATGTAAAAAAATAATTTATATACGGTAATAATCCGCATTGTCTGTTGAGGAATTATTTTAATTTTATTTAATGTAATGTTTTCCTTCAATGTTACTTATGATTTAATATTAATATGAGTTTCGTATATCAACATAGTAATTTAACTTCAGTTATTTATTTAATATTTATTTTCTTTAAGTTAAGTCACAAATAGAAGTGTAATATTTTTAATGTACTGTCTTATGTGTGAGTGATATGAATAGTCTTTGCACAATATTCAGTGACCACGAACTATTGTCTCTGTGGAATAGAGCGAGAGAGTAGACTATGTACTTTGTGGTTGCTATAGTGAAAAGTGTTAATAACACCTTTGAAGAAAACTGATGTGTTTTGTAGTGTTCAGGCGTTATACGGAATTGATTTGAAACAGATGTTCCTTCGCAGGTATACTGTACCTAGATATGTTTGAAGAAGGACGTTTTATTAGGAGAGCTACTTCAGATTGAATATTACTGGTAATAAGTATTCTTGTTGCTTAAACGAAGACTTGTTCCACAAGACTTGAAAGATTTACGGAAGACGTCTTAAAATTTGTTTCGAGAACTTAGCAAATGCACGTTTTTAATTATCGAGATATATCAGAATTATTTGTCAGACTGAACAAACTTGCCTATAATATGTACTCGATGCTACTTAAATATGTCGGATGAAAGAACAGAGAAAAAAATATACACGATACTCCATCTAAAGACTCATGCTCTCCGTTAAGCTAAGTTATGGTTAATATAAAGCAAATATTTTGTTTTATTGTCTCATGAGTAATAAAGATAATCACTTGAGCATTACAATTTGTGTTAAGGTATAAGTAAAGTTGGCAGCTTTCGCAAGTAATTATTGAAATATTTCGTAAAAATAAATAACTGCGAATTATGTTGTCAATGTTTACGTATTTGTGTACTTTCTTACGCTCGCAACATTAGACTAAGCAAATTAAAAAATGAGACTCATTTGATTTGTTGCAGTCTGAGATAAAACATAATATTGTAATGATAATTTAAGCAGTAATTATTGTTTAATTTGCAATATTTTTTTTCTTTCTTTTTATTAATGTTAAATTAAGCAAAAGTAAATTTAACGTGAACAGTATTTGAAAAGAATCATAACAATTATGTTCTGTGCTAACACTTTAAAACGCAAGAGAAAGAAGAGGGAGTTGTCACAATGCTCAAATCAGTATAAATTAAAAATATTATTCTAAAAGTCCCAAGAAAAATTGTAATCGTATACCACTAACTGACATGTTTCTTAAAAGATGTGTGACGTCAATTATATGAAAACATTACTTTAATTATCATGTGTTTTACGAGTTTGGTTAGTAGAGACTAAAACGTAATTATTTTTTTCTAATTTCATGATCATAAATGAAAAAAAAAAACTATCAGCAAGCCTTACCAACAAAATCCTGGCGTACATACAATCGGCATAGTCAACCACACCACGGATAACAGAATACAAAATTGACTTAGGAAAGACACAGATGCACAAACAGAAACTGAAGAGAGAAACTGTACCGAAAAAAGTTACACAAGTGGAAGGTGACATCAGAGAACGAAGTTCGAAGGAAACACTAGAAACAATGGACAGAAGAAACAAAGAGAATCAACAGAGAAAAAATGAGAGCTGCGTGGAAGATCAGAATGAACGCGTAAATGGATCAGAATGATTTGCGTGATACTACTGGGTCTAGTATTAGATGATGATAGTAATAATGGTAGTAGTAAAAATATATTTTTTTTTCATGTGTTAATTTTAACTATAAATGCGGGAATATGTTTAATGTTATTTAACTCTACCGAAATTCTTAACGCATTAATATATCAAATAAAATTACATTACATATTGAATTTTTTAAACATTAATTACGTAACAATAATTTAATTATTTTCTGTGTGTACACGTAGTCAAATTTAATCTTGGTACACAGAAATATTAAAAAAATAGCAGAACAATACGCTGGCAGGAACTTTTCATCCCACTTCCCGCAGTAAAAAAGAAACACATGAAACCGCTCTGTTTTCTGTCATCAAAGAAATATGTTTGCCCCCCTTTAACATATTTCTTTCTATAAAATATCTTGCAATGAAATCTTCAAAACATTGCGTTGTTTTCCTAATATTTGAAGCTTATTTTACAATTCCAGCTATTAAAAATTTTAGGCGCTCTAACATATGTCGTTGTGGATAAATGCCCTACATTACGACTCGTTCAGTTAGTTTTAAACAATTGCGATGGTGTTAAACCATCTACTGCTTCAAGAAGTAGAAAAGCTGTTATCGTACAGGTAAGTAACATCGGCGTCGAAAATATCTGCGGTAATGAGATTAATTTCTTGCGCCATAATGTTTTCGTTATGTTTCTCGTAATCTAAAGTTGTGCGGCATTCTCATACACGTAGGCCTACAAGGATAAAGTGACTTTTTTATAAGTTCAAAGGAAAATCGTTTAAAAAATCGTTACAAACTAGTATGTTGTAATTGTGTTCGGAATTGTGATGAAAACTATAGTTAATTAATGTCTTGGTTTTATCGTAGCGTGGTGGATAAGCATTTTTCACTTTATTTAAGAAGGTTAGTTAACGTCCGCAATGATATGCCGTTATGATTAGTAATTGACGCCTTATACACTACCATAACCTAAGTAAACGTCTCAAACATACATGCCAGTGATAGGTTTCGAACCCAAAACTTCTCGCATCGTATGCCGTCATTCTACAGACAACGCTACGGAGACCGGCAGTGGATAGACCTACATGTGTTCATTTATGTTGAACGAAAATGTTCGTTAGTAATTAAGTTAATTGGTAGCAGTATTATTAGACTTATAACGCACGTGAAATAATAACCCCACGTATGTTTGTAACTCGTGTTGTACGGTTATAACGAGTGCATTGATTGCCTAACACGCGGGCTTTCGTCGTTCAGTGAATTCATAAATCAAATCGCGATACGTTTATTTCTAAATAATTCGGTGCTAATGTGTTGGGAATACCCGTGGCATTAGTACAAGGAATCTGCGATAAATTGAACTAGATAAATTACGAGTACGCCGAAATGGTGTGATTTGAGTAGACAGCTACAGTGCATCAACAGGTCACGTAAAAGAATATAAACTAACTGTGTAGTCCTCCCATACTATGGAATATAGATAATCCCAACCGAATCACTCTTAAATTAAGCACGTGTAATTTGAAGCGAAAGAAGTAATTTATGAAAGAAATAGTAATATACATGTCCGGCCGAAAAAAAGATCGTGCTACCGAAGTACCTGTGTAAAATTTTCTGAAATAAGGTTTTCAGCGAATAACGTTGACGTGCAACTCTCCTATGTATATGCTCGTTGTTTGGAATATGCTAGCCACGCTGGCCGGGTAACGGCAGTGAGTTCTAGAAAGGCAATAACCCACGATGCCAGATTCCGCAGTAGCCCGTACAAGTTCTGCGGTACCAGCGCCCTATTCCACAATGACTTGTAAAATAATAGTATAATTGAACTGGCTTCTAACTTGTAATATTGTGTTCCACAATACTTTTCACAATTATGCTATTATATTAGTTGTAGAGTTAACTTTGCGAGCATATTTCCTATACTTTTACAAGTGTTTGTTCCACAATAGTAGTTTGTAAAATGAGATTTTTAAAATATCATTTATAATGAGTACAAATTTTCACAAGTATCCAGGAACTTGTACACAGGTTGTTTTTCATGCATATACAGGTTATTGGTCACAAATAATGATGGATAATTTGCTGTTTGGTTCTTCTAGTGAAGAAGATGAGCCACATACAGGGCGAAAAGCGTTCAAAACTAGACAAAACTTCATGTTTAAGTCAAGAGCAGAGTTTTGTGAAATGTATAAGATGATGCCTGAAAATTGGTCATTTACTCCAGCATTCTACAAAATAGAGTAGTGTTCTAACTACGAAATAACAGTTAAATGTGGCATTACACTGGTTAGGAAGTGGAAACAAGTGCCACACAATCGGTGACATACATGGTGTAGGTAAGGCAACAGTGTGTCGCTCTATAAATGCAGTAGTTTCTATAGTAATTGCTGCATTGTTCAATCGCATTGTGTCATGGCCACAAAACATTGTGGATGAAATTGAGAATTTATGTTAACTTTTTCACTTCCCTTTTGTTTGTGGGGTTGTAGATGGTTCTCTTATACCCATTGATGCCCCTGTCGAGCATGAGGATGCATTTGTTAATAGGCAGGGTGAACATTCTATCAACTGCATCTTTGTAGTGCTACAAAATTACTTTACTATGTGAGTGCAAACTGGCGGGGGAGTGTGTATGAGGCACGTGTACTTTGCAACAGTAGTTCGTATCAAATTATGGAATACGGAAACATGTTCCCAATGTTTACAGATGCTGTTTTGTTGGGTGACTCTGCTTACTCTTTGAAAGAGTGGCTTGTGACACATTTATACCACAACTTTGCAAGTCTCGCTGAGTGGAGATATAATCGGACACATGAAGGAACAAGCATGTAGTAGAAGGAGCTGTTGGAATACTGAAAGAATAGTTTCCATGTTTGAATCATCTCCGATCGAGTACAGCCAGTTTATGCTGCTAACATTGTAAAATTTTGTGTCACTCTGTGCAACTACTCTTGATATGAAGAAAATGGTGTTGAAGTAAATGTGGCAGACTTAAATGAAGAACGAGGTGAAAATATCATAGACATCATTGTCAATAAAGACCCTGAACCACCACAGCCAGCTGCAAGGCTAAAGTAACGACGACTTTTTAATTTAATGATTTAATTTTGTTAAATAAAATTATGTACTCACGTAACTTGATACACAGTTTTATATTACGTCATTATTTACAATATAAATACATTTAATGTGAAATGTCGTTATCAGTAATAACAACGTTCACATTCTCATTGAATACTGCTTCACTTTGATGTTGCACAATCACATGAACTTTAATGTCAATAGTGCGTTCAGTTGCTAGTAGACATATTTATATTTTAAGATGCTTTGCCTCTAAATTGGACTTGCATATCTGTGTTTCTAATAGTTCATTTTGCATTTTTTTTCCCTCGGCAAGAGCATCACATTGCTTTCTGTGCCTGTCTGCAATTAAAAGAAACAATAATTGTAATGCCACAAAACCAATAAATGACAGTTTTGTGATACATTATTGTTATTACTGTACTATAGCAACATACCTTTCGACAAAGCCGGCAAAGGTATTTCACTTGAACATACCAGTGGCATGACATCGGCAGGTGAAATGCATTCGAATTGGGTCCGAGATGTCTCTTCTACAACTGTCTCAGGCATTCCAGCTGACATACATGTTCCTAGTTGCAAAGATTCAGTGACTCCTAATCCTTGTAGTAATGGTAAATATTTTCCGATGATGATGAACACCTCTTCATCAAAAAAATATATGTTAGCCTCTTTCCCACCACCACTTTCCGTTCAATTTGCGTAGTCAACTTTTTCCTATAAAGAATACATAACAACATGGCAGTGTTCCATAACCTAAAACATAGAAATATTTGTAAACGTACATAACATTTACTTTGCTAACTGTAGTTGATTTTCATGCATTAGGCCACCAAACATCTCTGAGGTTCATCCAATCTTTGCCATGAATGACGCCAATTGATTCGTCGTAACTTTATTGTTTTCCACGTCTCAACCTTAGTGGCCTTTGTGATGTTTTCACTAAAGTCTCCAAACAGAACTAACTTGTGTTCCTTTATTTATGCTATAACACATAATGTCAACTTGCGCTGCTCGTCTCTTTTCCCAATGTTTCGTTAAATACACATTACATCTTTAATTATTTAGCTTTGTTTCTTTACTTGTAGTATTATGTGCTCCCTCCTTGTAAATTGTGACTAATATTGCAAGTATTATAAAACTTGTTTGTGGAACAGAAATTATTAGAACTGGTAATTTTTGACCTGTAACTTGTAGCTTGTGAATTGTCGTTTATTGTGGAACAGGGGCCAGATGTTACATACCGGACGGTTCGTAACACATCCGGATTTTTTTCGCATGGTTTGGTAGATTTCATATTATGTAATGGAACCGGCCCTATTTTTCTGTCCCAGGTCCCGTACCAGCTTTCTTAACAGATGAACCACGTTGCAGTATCAGAGTGTGGAGCGCTCCACGCGATATCTGCATGATATGTAACAAGGAAGCCAAACCTGTTTCGTCAGCACAGCATAAAATTGCGTACATGAGGTTGAAAATCCCTCGAATTGCTTTAAAATAATCTAAATTGTAATCACAGTGACGCATGTTTACTTTAACTAGTATTTAAACTCATCCAATAAAGTTGAAGTGATACCAGTAGAACAAAAATTATTTCAAAACCAGATGACTTGAACTTTTGGCTTTTAACCCAACATCTTTAGCTGCGTAGGTTCAAATCTCTGCTGTCATTTTTAAATTAATTTTGTTTATTAACTTTTTAATGCAAATTGTATATTCTTTTTTAATTAAAAAAATTTCAAAGAATAATTGCTAACCAACAATCAGTTACAATTTTTCTTTACCCTTTTTGTATTACAATTTCATTATTATTTTTGTAAGTTTGACGAAAATAAATACGATGTGAATGGGATATAACATAATTTCAACAAGTAATGACGAATAACTAATATGTGCAAGGTATGTGTCTAGCAAATTACGTTAACTAGTGTGCTGTTCTGTAGATAAAGTAGACAATTACAGTTAATATATGCTATGTACACGTACAAAATATGTCACGCCTGCCTCTATCGTGTTATAACCAGAAATATTCAGCTATAACAATGAAACAATAGTGTAAAGCAAAGTTTGTGTACGTTTTTCACTGTTAGAAAATGACAGGTGGTTATCACAATGCATAGCCATAAAAATAGTTTTCATTTATTGTATTTATACACATGTATGTAACAGAACACTTTTGACGAACTTGTAAGGAAGTAAGAAACAGTAACAAATCCACAACAGAAACATATCCACAAACCATGTACCATACTTTAAGAAGGCAGCACAAGGCATACGCCTTACAACAAAACACATGTTCTAACCCATTATGTTTATGTTAGTCTTCACTTTACACTCGCGGAATTAAAAGCACTGCATAAGACAAACTTGAAGGGCAGCGCACGGCTTATACCAAAGTTAAATAACCAATGCACTCACATTGATATTCGCCACCACTCGAAAACATTATTAACAGCAATGAACACTCAAAACATAAAGGTAAGCGCACAGCGTACACCCCAACTAGAAAAACAATCGTCTATTCGAAGCACTTGTACCATCTTCCAACACAATAACATATTATTTAAAAGTAAAATAAATACTTCCCGTAAATATATCGCAACGTGCAACGTCGGGCCATATTCCATCGATCCTGACGAAGAGTTTCAACGAAATCTCTTACTATAACTAGCATCGTGGATTTCACAAGGAATGCAATAGCGTAAATTAGGAACCAGGCACAGCTCTTATTTTCACAGCAGGAAATTTAAAAAAATCCCAAAGGGGTAAACGAATGTGACTGGTAGTGCCTTCTTCATCTCTTATTGTTCTGCGTGCCTGTGTTCTACACCACTGCCATGTAAGAACGGCAGACGCACAAGACGTCAATCTATGGAGGATGGTGTCGGTTGCTCCGCGCTACGAATATACAGGACCGTTAACTACATTGATTCATAATTTCCGATATTGTGATACAACGATGTTATTTTGGAACCGATATGCTTCCGTTCATAGATCGGAATAAATGTTTGCGTCCGCAATAATTCGCCATGTTCGTAGCCATTGGATGGTCGGTGTTATAACTTCAACTACCAAGTTTAGCGGGGCAACAGCTCGTTGATACAAATGTCGTGCAAGAGCCACATGCACTCCAGGTAAGGATCGTACGAGCTCAACAAGAGCTTTCCTTGATCGGCGAAATTGGAGCGGCAGGCGACCAGCTGCAGACCACACCGCAATCTGCAAGGCCGCATACACATAAGTTGCCCGTAACACCGTCGCCGTGGTTGTTGAGCCTCACACTGGATAATATGATTGTTAAGAGAGAGGTCGTCCTCACAGAGGGGAAGATACCGCTGTGACTACGCCAATTTAAACATATGGGATTTCCATACTAATATAACGACGTGGCAATGGAAGAACATAAGACATATACTACAACTTTGAAAGTAAAAAGGTATTGGCTAGTGTAACCTTCTGAATTATTCTAGTTCTTCTGTAGCCCATTTCGATTTGGCGGGCACGAAATTAATTTACTACCACTTCCACTTATAACACAGCATGCAAGGTATACCCACCTGGAAATACACACCCAGTGTTTTGATAGCGGTTGCTCGGTTAAGTGGCTGAGGGCCGTCAAATATTCCACCAGCCACGCCGAGATGCAGAACTGCAGTTTCTTCAGAGTAAACTCGCAAATTTAAGATGGGCTAACAAAATTCCATGTGGTCGGCCACATGTTGAATTTCCCTTACAGATAATACAACGTACGTAAGATCGTCAGCATAAACATTTAATTCGAAATAATTTTGTGTAACATGTAACCCTTATAGTTGGTTGATAAGAAGTCTGCACAGCGGTTCTGTGATCATAGTAAATAATTCATTGGCAGTGAGCTTCCCTGTCTGACCGAAAACTGGATTGGCATAGGTGGTGTGAGAAATATGTGTATTATATTTTTCCACCATATTCCCTGACACGCCATCCGCACCCCTTTAACTGGCTCGTCGGGAAAGTGGAAGAAATGCAGAGCTGATAAAGTTTTGATTATCAACTCTATCTAATACCTTGCCCTAGTCTATGTTTAAAAATGTAGTCTAACTGTTTTTAATGACGAAATTAGCTGTATTTTTGCGAGGACTGTATTCTTTGTACTATAGTTTTTCTAGGAACATGTCTGTCTAGGACTTATATTAGCCCTAAAACCTTCTTTCAATGTAAATGTACAGAAACACGCAATGGTTTTGTAATGAGTCCCCCAACAAGAGCGTTATTGGTCTGTAATCTGTCGGTTTCGTCGGTCGAGAAGTTTTCGGAATTAATACAGTTAAGTCTTGCTTGTGAGATCGGCATAAATCTCTCCTGCCAAACACATATCTGAAGACTTCGTAAAAATCAGCACCAACAATGTCCCAATACGTCGCGTAGAACTCATAGGGTATGCCATTGACACGAGGCGATTTTTTCGGTGGCAGTTTGCGTACAATCGACGCGATATCCGAGTCCAAGCAATGTGCTGCTGTGGATGTCGTACACTCGCGCAGACTTTGCTCGCAACTTCTGAGTACTGACAGGAGCAATAATGTGTCAATATTGTGTTTTGTGAACAGCCATCGTAAGTGAGCACAAATCAGTTCCACCACATCTGACTGCCTCTGTACCATTAACTCATCATTTTTAAAGAGCTGAACAATAGCCTACCGCCAAATTTTCTGTTGTTGTTTGAGTAGAGTATATACAAACTGTGTTTCTCGTTGGCTAGGATACTTTCATCGCAGATCTATATATTACGATTTTGTAATCGTGAATTATTTAAGAACAAAATCTTGTTCTTAATGTGTCATCTCCACTGCTAGCCCAACTGTACAAATCCTGTGACACAAGTTCAAAGAAATCAGATGTACCTCTGCACTCTTCTGCCAGACGATATGCATGTCGTTTGAACATCTGCATTATATTTTATTTGATACGCTTATACAACAATTTTGCAATGGATATGTTTTTACTTTTCTTAATACACGAAGGACCCCAATTATCAATTAAATCCACTCTCACATCTGCATTATGCAATAATAACGAATTAAGACGCCATGTTCCCCGCCTGATTCGTGTGATTTCTGCAAACTTTCCATATGGGAAAACGACAGTACAATGGTCACTGATAGGTACTGGAATAATATCTATGTATCTTGCTTAAGTACCTTGATTTCACATAACAATTATCTATACGTGATCGACTCTGTGATATCATAGTCGTGCATATTAGTAGCGACATCATTTAATTCCATTCGAAGTATTAAATTAGTTGAAACCTGTGTGAGGTAAAAACCGCCTTGGTCACTAGGAAAGACAATGCAATTAAAATCGCCACCAAAATGAATTAATTGCCGTTTGGGTGGAAGAATGGAATAACGTCATCGGCAAAAAATGTGTGTGTCGCTCGCTGTGCTTGTGAACCTGAAGAGCATAAATATATTTACTCGTACGACATCTTGTATACTCACAGCGATGACATGGCCATAAGTGTGGTAGGACAGGTCTTCTAGTTCCAATCCGGCTCGAGTGACAATAACTTTACCCCTACATTCGTCTCCAACATTTATGTAAACGTTGTATATGTTGATTCCTGTGAGGTAGTGCGTTACCACTTTCTAGTAAAAACACAGTGACTACTGCCTCGGTTCGAAAGAGTTATTCCAAGGACGCCAGTCTTGTAAAAGCTGACACAGCACGAACATTTAAAGTTATAATAGTTAATAGATGTAGCATTTGTACCGCAGGAAATATAGACTACCCAATCATGTCAAACACGTTCGGGCCACTAACATAAACGTTCGTAGTCTTAAGTGCTTTCACGGTAATAAACTTTGTTAATCAGTTTTCGTACGCGAAAGACTATGACGATGTGTCCCACGCAATTAGTCAATAACTACTTTAGGCAGTTTCGAAGATTCCGGCCTATCCTTAAGTTAGGACACCTCGTGATGTGATAACGCTTTCCGACTTCCATACTGGACTTCCACTCTCGCCCCGACGTAAATGTTCATATGTGCCCGTTAAAGGCGAGACCCCTCCAAGGCCTTACCGGTGTCGCCCGCCCAGGTGATGCTCAAATAACTAATAATAGCTTTTGGGTTATCATGTGTGTGTTGTTTTTGCTCATCCATACAGGGATTACCTTTGCAAGTTCTGCTCGCTATTTCCTTACTTGAGTCAGTTAAAGACTGTATATTAACTGGTTGTGTGGGCACAGTATCTCCTATTGGTAGTTAAATGTGCCTGCAACGCTATCAAGAAGTAAATTCCTTATATTCCTTGTGAGAAATCACAGAAACTGGTACCGTGGAAGCAGTGGCGGATGCTGACTAAAGTTCGGAGGGGGAGGAATTATACAGATTTCCCTCATTAAAGTGGGGGGCACGGGGGTCCTTCCCCTGGGAAAATTTGGATTCAAAGGTGCAAAAGTGTGTTATTTAAACAATTTTATTATTTGTAGAAATATATATACAGAAAAATTTAAAAATTGGTTCCAGTTGAGAATTTAAGGAAAACACTTCTTTAACAGGCGTCTACGTGGACTCAACTTCTCCTTCGTAAAATCGTAAAATAAATAGACCAGTAAATACATGGGGGAAAAATACACAGCAACTGCAGGAAACAATCTACATTTTTCGTTACCAGTCGAAAGTTTATCTTTAGATGAAATCGTTCTGTCAGTGCCACTGTACGTTGTGTGTTTCTTGACATTTCTGTTTCTTGACCGACTTAGATAAAAATTACCCACAAGCGTTCTTTTAGATGTACTAACCGGTAATAAAAGAACAGTAACACAACATTTTCACAAAAGTTTTAACAAAAAAAAACATATCTGAACATACAAAATGAAACGAAGTGCCATACAAAGGAATCAATATATTATTTTTATTTTACAGCATTCTTAAAGAAACGTTATTATGTCACATGGACACTGTTACCTTTGTGTACTGCTGTTACACATGTACAAACGTTTATTTTTATTTTAACGAAAATACTGTCGATCTCGCAAATTACCGTGTAATTTGTAAAACAAACTATGTGTAATGAAACACTCCATATGGCCAATGAATAACTACAATTTTAGCCATAATCAACTGTTTATCTGAAATAATTAGGCTACTCGTGTTGAAAGAGAGCACTCTATGGATCACCCACCAATTGATTGAAAAAAGGCCTAAATTAAGTAAAATATTCTGCATTTTCGGAAACTCGCCGTTTTGCCCACTCCATCGGTGTAAACCGTGTGTTAGAATACTACGGTTTGGGTCACAGCTAGTAAATCGATGTATACATCAGTTCAACCAGCCTGAAACTCAAGTGGATCTGGTGAATGTGCACCAGTGGACAAATTGAAGAGATATGAAACACATTTTATTTAAAAATTAATTTTATTTTACAAAATTGATTGATTTACGTTGCTACGGAAACAGAAGTTGTTGATTTTAATGACAGTGGAAACCATTTGCGTCACGAAGCAAAAGTAAACAGAAAAAAAATTAAAACAGGGTTTATATTTTAAAAAAATATGCGGATTACTAAAGGAATTGAAAAGCATTTTAGTTTGATTAGGTATTCCTGCTATAAAAGTTCTTTGCAACCTTGAATTTGTTCCGATGCATTCATAAAATTTAAAAATTTAAGTAGTATATCATAGTTCCTTCTGGGATAGGAGCCCGCCCGAGTGCGGTGACCCACACCTTGTTGGATGTCCTTGACTATTAACCTGACCTTGACCTTGATGTCAAGGTCACCTAGTGTAAAATTACAAACATTTTCCAACACTTCAAAAAAAATTCAAAATTTCCAAAAAAAAATCTAAAAAACTAAAAAAAAAAAACATTCGTAAAATTGAAAAAAATATGTACAATTATGAAAATCTCCCGAAAAAAAAATTTCCTTCATCTTGTTTCCAGACGCCTTCTTGTGTCAGATTTTTTTTTTTTCGATTTCACATTCCATCCAAACACCACACATATTTAATAAATAAGATTTAATAAAAGTCTTTTACATATTAAAACTTTTCAATAAAAATTGCTGAATAAAAAAATTTATGTAAAAATTATTTGATTAATCACCAAAACATCTTACCCGGACGAGCTCCAGTGACACACTGACTACCCCCACCACTTTTCACATCATATATAAAGTCACTATACCCCTTTCCCTATTATCACCCGCCCTACCCAGAAAATATTTTAGTTGACTGTTACTCACATGATGCATTCCCTCTCCCTTTCCAATAATTTAACCACACTTTCCTATGCATTATCTAAACAATATTTCCTTTATAGTTCTCACTAAACCAGCATGGTATATTTATCTTCACATAGTAGCTAGATGACCCCGAGAAGTAATGACCATCGATTGAGACTATGTATTGATCATCGATTTAAAAATTAATCGATATTTTAAAATAATAATATTCTTTAAATACTTTTAATTATTTTATTTAAAAGCCATTAATAAATACTACTTATACATAATTTCCTTCTAAGCCATATCCGATCGATTCCAAATAAAATCAATCAATAAATTGTTAAAACCTTTTTGATTAATATTTTTATTATATCTACATGTACTTCATTCCTTTCAGAACTCATTCGACTACACTCGCCCTCCAACCAACTTAAATTAACTTTTTTTTTCAATTTTCAATAGAAGAAATCAATCATCAAAAAAATAATACATTATTCTGGATATTTACAATCCAGTATGTAAGACTCTTCGACTACTTTCAGACATAGCGAACACCATCCGAACAATACCACTCCATCAAAGAAACTGACATGTCATTTCATATCCACACAACTAATGCTAAACACACCAATCCTACCCCCCAACACCACCACCACCTCCACCCCCTCAACCAATGCCCACCCTCCAACTCTACCTTCACCCTCCGACATTCCTCTCAGAGCTTGTCAGAATTGATCATCACATACACATATACACAGATATAACTTTCTCTCTGCTTAGCAAGCAGTTACGTATACACAATTCGCAGCTATGAAAATAGCATCATCAAATATAATTTCATTTGCCAGCATCCATACCAGATCAGATATTTCAGTTTCATACATTACCATTTTCTATCCTGTCTTTACTTATTTGCACAAAAAAAAAGTATTTTAATCATAACAATTACTCTTATCAAACTCTGAAGTTAAATAAAATGTCTACTTTAGCCAAACATCACAATTTATTTACATATGGTCTACACTTGTAAAATAAACAGCGCATCCCTTAGAAATACTTCCAGTCTTCAATTAAAAATAATCACAGCCATGTGCAATATTGCTTGATCAAGCATAAAAAACCTAGTTTATTGCACTCATCAACTTCATGTCGTCACAATGCAAATGTGATCACAAAAGGCCTCAAACAGAAGTAACATTTATGCTTCACGGACCCAGCCACATATATTGTCTGCTCTGTCAAGCAAGTATCATGCACCATCATAGTCACTGTCATGGCGGTAGTGGTCGCAATCAACAGCGAAGATGTAGACATCAGAAGTGAAGCTATCACAGTGCTATACAAAGTTGTTCAACATGAGCACACATCTCATCATAAATAATTCGCTGATGTAGTGAAAATGTTGCTTCACAGCTACCATTTCCACTGTACCGGAAATATCGAACACATCTTGTTCAATATTTATTTCCGAAGTGAGTTGTCATCATAGCAAAGTTACATCACGTAGAAACTTACACAACAATCTGGTATTCATCCAATTTCATAAATGACAGATAGAAATGTGTTCATCATCCTGATTACTTTCCTGCAATGTGTGACTTAATGCTTTACTGGTTTAGTGAAATCGCAATCCAACCATATATTATGATTCTTAAGTCAGTGATTTTTCAACTAATCTCAAAGTTCATGAACTGAATATTGTTTTTTACTCTCAAGAAATGTACAAAGTCCTTCCTGAGTTTATTACAAGATATGTCTTCAGATTACCTCAGAATACCGAGCACTTCAGTACGATTCCATTTTTATTATAAGTATGTGAAAAATGTACAACCGTAGATGCTTTGGCTTCTCAACTTTTAACATGTTTGTCGTAAGCATCTCGACATATTCATTAATGACTGATAGACGTATTAAAATACTTGAACTCGAGTCAGAACTTCTAACACCCCAGTATTAAACAAACCAAACTGTCCTTATTTATTTATGTTTTTTCTTCTCATACCGCCTGGCCTACCATGTGAACATGTATTACAATTCATGTCATGTATCAACATGAAATTAACAAATTTACCTGGCTGTTCACATACGAAACAGAAGTTTATGATGGCTTCTTCATTAACACATAATTCGTATTAGGTTCAATTATCTCCTAAGTTCATTCGAATATTGAATCTTGTTGCTTTGCATGGTGAACATCAGGACATGTACTTATATTCCGCACATGCATACAGTCTACGGCTCTTACCACATCGATATGCTGTACGACACAGGTTCCTTTTACATTTACTTATTCCTTGCTCCTTGCAGAACATCCATAAACAAATTTCTTGTCGATATACTTGCACTGGAGTCTAAACGGTGTTAACGTCGATTTTCACAAAGTTAAACCATAGTCACTTATCGGACGCAATTTCCTTAAATTACGACTTACTGCTTGAGAGACGAGACTTTCTCAAATACTAACCAGTATGCATTTTCAAGTTGCTTTTTTTCCAAGTCAAATGTCGTAGTTTTCTCACTGGTTCATACTACGAATAACACTTTGTAGTCATCCGAATTCAAGCTCACGTACAGATTTTTTCTTCATAAATACCATCTTGCAGTAAGAACACACACGAATAATTTCCATTTTCACTGGTTGTGATGTTACCTCTTAACTATTAACATATCTCCTCTCTCGACTGCAACTATCCGTATGTTTACTTCAGTTATTAATATAAGTTTTATCTATACTTTAAATAATGTTATCATGTATCCTGACCTGCTTACATGATTGTGGCAATAATTTGTTTTGTTTTCAAGTGTATTCATACAGTTCACCTTTCATTGCTAGCATTAAAAAAATTGTTTGAGAGATAAAGGAAAACAACATTCGTAGTTTGTGACTTGACTCAGTATTTTGTATCGACACACAAAAAAAGAGATTCAATTTTTCTCACCTTAAATTACGACAAAGTTTTACTTTCTTAAATACATTACGCCCCTTGCCGAAGGACATATCTGTAGAAGGTTACAGTACAACCAGTAGCTTGTTTCATTCTTCCTAGGGTAGGATAATGTTCCATTAGTAGAGTTATCATCATCCAAGATGGAAGATCTCGTGTAGTACAGGCGTTTACTTTTCACCAACAACAGACATAATTTATGATGCGCAACATGTTTGTAAAATATTTTATACAGTATTATACTAGTAAGTGGGAATAAGAAAGTTTAAGTATAAAGCTTCAGACATTATCTTCATTCACTTTCATAAACAGCATGTAAATTCTAAATAAATTTGTTAGTTTCATACCTTCAATAGTTTCTTCCGTATGCATTCCAGTTCTAATACGTCATTCTTTCCTTTCAAGTTCCTATCTAAGTCAGATGTAAACATAATCATTATTCTAGCGCTAAAGTCATAGATGTTGATCGCTGACCAAAATCTCTCTCACCCTAACCATTCTTAAACGATTCCATAAATAAATCATATATATAAACCCATTTACATTAACTAACAATGTTTAAATAATACACAGAACAGACATTTCAGCATTACGCGTCTTAATTGTACACGGACCCTCCTTTCTACCCTACACGTACCTACATATCATAGTCAGAACCATATCCTAACTTTCAAAAAACTAATTACATGTCGAAATTAATATTACAGTCCAGTCCTTCAGTAGTTTTTTCTATTTAGATATAACTGCGATTCATTTTTACCTTGCACATTGATAACCGAGTCCATCAGAATTCTAACCACCCTGAATTACAAAAGTACGACTTTTACTGTAATTTAATTTGTCAAGGTCTAAAATTGCGAAAAATATTTATGTTTTCAAGAGTGAGAGGCTAACACGTGTATATTTTATTATTTTCAATAACGTAAATGAAAATAAATGATTCAGATCGAACAAATTAAAATTAATTTACTTATTCGCAAAGAGGCTGCTAGAAGCATGCGCGATAGTGAGACAAAGAGTGAGAGATAGAGCGAGAGGGACTGATGAAAGTACAGCTCTGGCCGGTAAGACGTCCGGAGTGATTGTGAGGGAGGGGGGAAAGGAGGCTGAAATGTCGAGACACTCAATTCTTCAGCTAGCTAAACATCTATTGTGGAGAATATCAAAATATTATAACTTTGTTACTTTATAGCTCTACATTTTGCAAATGGCTGCTTGAATTTGAAAAACACATACGTTGCAGAATTTCCTTTTAAATTTTGAACAAGTGACATGTATTTTTTCTTGTGTGTCTATGGTGGTTCGAACCAACAACCCCTTGTGAAAAAAAATCATGTTTAATGCAGTGTAAAATAAATTTAACTTAACCTGACTCATGGTTGAGCACATACGATAAAATGATCAAAGCTTTACTGCTCCGTTCCGTATGTTGGCCTCAGTCTTTTGCCAACACTAGAAATCCAAACTTGTATTTCCAGCGCAAAGCTCACATGTCCTTAAATTCAACAAAATCTTGCCTATGTTAAGATGATCGATGTGCACATAACGCACACTTAAGCCACCTCTACAAAACAATTGTATTTCATACAACATAAGATATTTTCCTTGTGCGATGTATTTTCTTAACATCAAGTTAACCACTTTTATTTTTAACTTACCTTCTCCGTTATAAATGACATCGTTATTCATAATTATTTTAATTACTTACACATTTATCTCTAACTCTTGTTCCGATTTTGGACATGGACAACAATAATACATATGAAGCGTTAAAAACACAACCACAATTGAGTTTCTACTTCAAATCTTGTCGAACTAACATAACTTCCATGCAGTGTTCGGTACACTTAGCCACAACATGTGTCGATAGTAATGTCTTCAGTCTTTTCTGTAACCATCTAGACCTATCAGTCAAATATTACATACTATCTATCCTACTGTAAAGCGCTACCTAGCACAACTCAATCCATTGCCCATCATCACTTGTAATGTTCATTTGACAAACTACCTACTACTAAATTATCATAATCGGTCAAAGCTCCGAACAGCTTATCATTTTATTTTTGTATGCATCCAAAAACCATACTCCTGAAAGCACTTTATCATCCATTCGTTAATCACAAAAGACAGACCATAAAGTAAACTATTCGTTACTGTATGTTAAGTCAATCTCAACATGTCTTACCAATGTTAAATCGGATAACCGTACCACATTACTCTATAAACAGCACCATTCAGTCATATAACTTAACACAGCCAAAAGCCATCCCTGTTATACAAAATACCATTAGCTGACACATGCTGTATACGTTATGATCGCCAGCACATTCGTGTCAGTCAAAATAGAGCTGACATTAATACTTCGCTAAACTTTTTAAGACATACAAACCTACATATCGTTCTCATCCATAAAAAAAACAATTATTATCTAGACAAAAGAACCTTCTTTACTCACTTAAACTACACCGGACATACCACTCAGTCGAGCAATACACACAAGTAGAGACACTGGTAATTCGCGGGAAAAGTTGATTGTTTGCTAGGCTCCAACACGCTATGTATATCACTGAAGGTTTTGCACCTATTTTGGCTGTTGTTTATTTGATGCAGTGTGTCCCTCTTCTACAGACCCAATTAGAACTGTACAGTTTTAACACAGAACGTGTGTGATTTGTTAGAAAACTGTTCACACGTGACACGATTGAGATACTAAAGTTTATTGGAGACTATGCCAATTATTTTCGCGATTTTCCAGTGTCTCTACACACAAGACACCATTGGAAAATACTATTGAAACACATGTAAAAACCAATAAAATAAACGTCAAGACAAATCAATCTCCATGTTACATTTGACCGTTTATTTCCGAAGAAACATAATTTCAACGAACATAAATATTTTTGTACCTGAATTCCTGTCATGACTACACAAAAATGCTAAACGTATATCATTAGTTTTTTTTAATAACGGTCACGATCATTTTCCATAATACTCAACATTCCATGACTTAGAGTCGTTCAACTAACTAATTAAAATTCGATACTGACAAGTGATTCAATTGTAATGTAATGTATATATTGCATCAGTTAAGCTACACAAATATCTTTCGGTCGTATACATCAGCATTATCGCCTATTGTTACCTTCCTGAAAGACAATATTATTCATAGAAACTCGGATAATATATAATTATACATACCATGCTAAAACATTATAGCATAAATTATAAAAGAAATTAATTGTGTTTATTAAACCTTACATTTTCGTAAATATACTAGTATACGCACCATACTATAAATTCATTTAAATAATACCTGGATGTCCAACACTAATCTTCAGAGATAACACCTAATCATAATATCTTCTGTCCTTTACCTATCATAGCTCAGCCATACAGACTTTTATCATTCTTACACTCACACATACATACATGCAGAACTAGATCATAACAGATCGATACTTCACACATACATACGCTCTCTCTCTCTGTCATGTTAAATATTCATCAATTAAATTTAGGCTTATATATATATATATATATATATATATATATATCGTAAGACCATCCAAACCGAATAAAAAATTTTGGATTGAGGTTTAAGTAACCTATCATCTCCAATAAAATAAAACGTTGAGTTTCAGCCATTTATACCATCTTGTCATCTTACCCTTTTCCCTTGACAGCTAACATACATTTAATTTAGTTCTATTCCTTAATATTTCATAAAAACATTCGCCCCTATTGTACCAGTAGTACAGAACTTAAGACCGCGCAGCCCTTTTGATTTCCAGAAAATTCTGTACTAAATATATTCTCCTTTACAGAATAGGAATAACCAAAGCTCGATATTTTTGTGATTATAACTTGCGACAAGACTTCGTACGTCTATTTGAGTCGTTACCTTCGTGAGCGAGCTGGTAGCTAGCTAATGATTTACATCTTGTTAGATGGTCTCAAGTATGGTACTCTGTGACGAAAGATATCTGCGCTATTTCATTTCATAACCATGCAGACTCCATTCGTTTTCAGCATGCTCACAGCATGATAATGAACTCTCGAATAAACTTAATGTCCATATCTTTAATTTATATGTTAGTGAAAAAATATTTCAGAAACATTCATTATAACTTTACTTAAATATTTATCACTGGCAAAACATGGAAGACGTATTCTAAGAACCAACTCCAAGACCATGAAGAAGAATAAAAAAAAATCAATTAGTTACCACTTCCTTTGTCAACCCTAAGGCTTCAACTTTATACATTCATAACATATTAATTTTAATAAACCAGATTAGGTCATATTTATCACTAAAAATTTCGTAAATTTAAACATTAAAAACCGAGTCCCACATTAAATCCAAGAACTGCATACTTGCTATTTGTGTGTTTATAATCCCACCATTTACAGTGTAGTCTTGTGAGAACGAGTTTAGGTTATACTTTGTTCAATTAAAACTACCCGAAAAAACTTCCATGTGACTTTTTTATATAAAACACTCCAGTGTCAGTACATTTCTCCACAGTAAATAAGTATTACACGGGAAAATAAAACATCAAACCAGGAGTTTGTCTGATAAATAACGGTATTATTTAAGTCAAAAATAAATCATACAAAATAAACGTATCTCATTAAACATATTCTACGGTCGCAAGAAACAAAAATTATGTGTGTTGTAGCATCGTTTGAAGTACAGTTTCTGACGTGAACATTTAATCCTTGTTTATTCGCATACACTGCCCTATAGCTATCACATACGTAACTCTTGTAGGCGATATCGAGCCTGCAGTTGCTTTCTTCTTGTATGCGTAGAGCACAGACACTAGAGATCAATCTACCACAATACTTGCATTCACACCCCGATGGGCGAGAAAACTTTCCTTTGCATGTTTTTCTGTTTCTGATCAAGTTATTATTGCGAGGAAACACTTCATCACAGTAATCACAAAGGTAAATCTTGTACGATACACGAAACATACAGTGACTTTGTCCATGGCGACGAGCATTTGAGTGTGTACTAATAAATTTCAACAGTAGCAACATTGTTTCTGCGAAGTAAGCTCTTGATTTCCAGAGAACACTCCCGGCTGAATGGTATCTGCTGATACAGATGATAAGTCTTCGATATCCGATGCCATCTTCTTAATGTTACAGTTTTACAAAATAAGTATCTATAAATGAAGATGTCGCTCTGCTTTCCAGCAGATCTACAGACTAACTGAGCTCCTTTTTACATAGACTGTGCTTAAATACCGCCTATCATTCTAGCTAGCAATTTCGATGAATCTCACGTACCAAGCTAGAATATGAACTGTAATGATGCTATCGTCGTTAACAGCATGAGTGATAGGCTGTAATCATAACCTAATTCTGCTAGTCGCCGTTAGCGGGCTACTGTGACAGAATAGTCACACTATTTGCCTCTCCGGATTTTCACACGAAATTATCAAGCCGGACGAAACAGTTGGTCGATCGTTTTCTCGGAGATCTCACGTTTTCCTCTCACCCTTTCATCCCAACACTGCTAAATACATGATGTTGAGCGCTGACCAAAATCTCTCACTCACTCACTAGTCACCGTTCAGGATGAGAAGTAATCGTTTCTTCGTCAATATTATGACACATCAACCGACAGTAGTGCAGGATTACAGTTCCTTTATTGGACGAGTTGCCATATATTCTATTGAAATACGACATAATCCAGAGTGTGCTACCTCTTGTAAGCTGCTATAACTCACATATGCAAAACCCTTATCATGGACCAAAGTCGAGTATACCTGTATTCTGCTGTAGGCAAGTTTATATCATATCACGTAAACAGTTCTGCAACACTAAGAAGGCTATTCATTTTGTACGGTTACGGGAGCTTGTTTTCGTTTGTAGGAAGCTGCTGATGGTATCAGTTTTTTTATTTATCACGATATTTTCAATAAAAAACTCGTCTGCTAGAGTTAAGAATTTTTCATATGTCCCTTTAGATACTTAGTACCATTATGCTACCATGTAGTCAGTAAAACGCTCATTGTATGATGCGAGGAAACATTTATTGTTATTAGTTCAGCTCCGAGCACCCATAACCGTTTATATGCTCGAAGACTCTGCCAGTTATAATCTAATCAGAGTTCAGTTTGTGCTAACTTAAAATAAGCAGGTAAAACTAATCTCAGCTCAATCTCACATGTGTACACAAATAAGTAACAAAGTGATTTAACAACGTTATCTCCTCTTATAGTCAAAAATGTATATACCTAATAAACATGATTGTCCTGGGAGCTCAGTGGTAGAGCTTTTAGATTTTTACCTAATGTTCCAGGGTTCGAACCCCTGCCATGACTATATTATTATCTCATTTTCGTTTGAAAAATCAACTTATCTTTAGGATATTTATGTAAATGAAGGAAGGTTTCCAACCAGTTGAATTATTTTGCATTAAACTTAACCATCGGACATAAAAATTAAGAAACATTCCTGAAAGTAGTACACTTAAGTAGATTATGTATGTATATTTATTTATTTACATATTTAATTATTGTTATAATTGCAAGCAAATTTACATATATTAGCATTCATAGTATAAAGAAAGCATTTTATATGCAAGCATATATATGTATATGTTTCTTATTACTGTATAATATATGTTTTATGTTCACGAGTGCTTCTTAATTTTTTGGTCTGATGGTTAAGTGTTAATGAAACATGTCTACTGGTTCAAAATCTTCTTTCATGTACATAAATAAACTGATGATTAGTTGACGGCTCGAACGAAGATGAGAAAATAATATATTCTAGAAGGTGTTCGAACCCTGTACCATTATGTTAAAATCCAAACTGAGCTACCCGGACAATCGCATTTATTAGGTGTAATTATTTTTTAGTGTAACAGGAGATTAGGTTTTTTAATCACTTTGTTACTTATTAGTGTACACATGTGAGATTGAGCTGAGAGTAGTTTTACCCGCTTATTTTAGGTTAGCACAAACTGAACTCTGATTAGATTATGACAGGTAGAACATTCGAGCATATAAATGGATATGGGTGCAAGTGGCTGAACTAATAACAATAAATGTTTCCTCGCTCCATACATTGAGCATTTTACTGACTACATGGTAGCATAATGGTACCAAGTATCGAAAGGGACTTACGAAAAGTTCTTAACTCTCGCAGACGAGTTTTTTATTGAAAATATCGTGATAAATAAAAAAAACTGAAACCATCAACAGCTTTCTACAAACGAAACAAAGCTCTCGTAACCGGTTCAAAATAAATAGCCTTCTTATTGTTCGCAGAACAGTTTACGTGATATGATATAAACTTGCCTACAGCAGGATACAGGTATACTTGACATTGGTCCACGATAAGTGTTTTGCATATGTGAGTTATAGCAGCTTACAAGAGGTAGCACACACTGGATTATGTCGTATTTCAATAGAATATGAGGTAACTCGTCCAATAAAGGAACTGTAATCCTGCACTACTGTCGGTTGATGTGTCATAATATTGACGAAGAAACAATTACTTCACATCCTGAAATGGTGAGAGGAAAACAGGAGATCTCCGAGAAAAACATCGACAAACTGTTTCGTCCGGCTTGTTGCTTTCATATGAAAATCCGGAGAGGCGAATGGTGTGACTGTTCGGTCACAGCGGCCCGCTAACTGCGACTAGCAGAAATAGGTTATGATTACAGCCTATCGCCCATGCTGTTAACGACGATAGCATCATTGCAGTCCAGATTCTAGCTTGGTGCATTAGATTCACATAAGTAGCTAGCTAGAATGTTTGGTGGTATTTCAACACTGTATATGTAAAAAGGAGCTCAGTTAGTATGTAGGCGTGTTGGAAAGCAGATAGACTTCTTCATTTATAGATACGTATTGTGTAAAACTGTAACATTAAGAAAATGGCATCAGAGATCGAAGGCTTATCATCAGTATCAGCAGATACCATTCAGCCAGGAGTGTTCTTTGGAAATCAAGAACTTACTCCGCCGAAACTGTGTTGCTACTGTTGGAATTCATTTAGTACACATTCAAATGCTCATCGTCATGAACAAAGTCACTGTATGTTTAGTGTATCGTACAAGACTTATCCGTGTGATAACTGTGATAATGTGTTTACTTGTAATGATAACTTGTTAAGACACAGAAAAACATGCAAAGAAAGGTTTCTCGCTTATCGGAGTGAAATGCAAGTATTCTGGTAAACTGATCTCTAGAATCTGTGCTCTACGCCTACATGAAGAAAGCAACTGCAAGTTCGGTATTGGCTACAAGACTTACTTTTGTGATATCTGTTGTGCAATGTATGTAAATAAACAAGGATTAATTGTTCACATCAGAAAATGTACTTCAAAAGAAGCTACAACTAATAGTTTTATATTTCTTGCGACCTTAGAATTTGTTTAATGAGATACATTTTTTGTATGATTTTTTCCATGACTGAAATAATATCGAAAATTTTCTGATAATGACTCCTGGGTTGATAATTTTCCTGTATAACATTTTATTACTCTGGAGAAAATTTCCGACATTAGAGTGTTTTGTGTAGAATTAAAGTGAGATGGATTTTTTTCGGGAAGGTTTAGTTGAACTTAATATAAACAAAAACTCGTTCGCATAAGACTACACTGTACATGATGGGATTATAACTTAAATACAAATATTATAAGTACGCAGTCTTTCGAGTAAATATGGGACTCAGTTTTTTTATATTTAAAATAACGAAAATTTTGCTGATAAATATGACTGAATCTGGTTTATTAAAAATATGTTACCAAATGTATAAAGTTAAAGCTTAAGGTTTGACAAAGGAAGTTGTAACTATATTATTTGTTTATTATTATTCTTTGTCTTGGAGTTGGTTCTTAGGATAAGTCCACCATGTTTGGCCAGTGATAAATATTGAGAGTATAGGTATAATGAATGGATCTTTTCTTTTTCACTAAAATATAAATGACAGATGAACATAAAGTTTATTCGAGAGTAAACTATCATGTTGTGAGTTGCCTATGCTGAAAACGAATGGAGTCTGTACAGTCATGAAATGAAACGGCGCAGATAACTTTCGTCACAGAGCACCATACTTGACACTATCTTACAAGGTGTAGTTCTTTAGGTAGCTACCTGCTCGCTCGTGAAGGTAACGACTCAAATAAACATATATAGTCTTGTCGTAGTTTATAATCACAAAAATATTGAGCTTGGTTTATACCTATTCTGTAAATGAGAATGAATTTAGTACAGAATTTTCTGAAAATCGTAAGGGCTGCCCGTTATGGAGTGCTGTACCACTGGTACAATAGTAGTGACAGTTTTTATAATTTGTTATGAATTAGCACTAACTTAATTGTATGTTGGCTGTCAACGGAATAAAGTAAGGTGACAAGATGATATAAATTGATGAAACTTAATGTTTTATTTTATTAGGGGTGGTACGTTTCTTCAGTGCGGTATACTAGAAACGAATACCTACAATTTTTATTCGGTTTGGATGGAGGTATGAAAAAAAAATTAGCAACATTCTGTTGATAATTACTTAACATGAAAGTGTGTGTGTATAATAAATGTCTGTATGGCTGAGCTAAGATAGTTACATGACAGAAGATATTATGATTTGAAAGTATTATTTTTGGAGATAAGTATTGGACTTCAAGGTATAGTTTTAAACCTATATATATATATATATATATATATATATATATATATATATATATATATATATATATATATATATATATATATATATATATATATATATATATATATATATATATATATATATATATATATATATATATATATATATATATATACATATATATGTATGTATGGTGTATATACTAGTATATTTACGAAAATGTCAGATTAAATTGAATCGCCATTGGAGAAAGGAACTAAGTCAATTTTATGGCATTTTCATGTTTATACTTAATCTTATTAAACTCACCAATGCGCACACTACCATGTTGAAACAAATGATGTTCGAATGCTGGGTGTGGGATAAAAAGGAGGTAACATAATCACGCACTGTGGAGAAAAGAACTAAGTCCCGGACTTAGCTCTTTTCTCCGCTGTTTGGTGGCAAGCAGAAACAAATTAAGAAAGTTGTATATTTTCTTAGCCGGTAGGTGGCAGCAGGTGCCTTGTGAAACAGAATGAATAATGATAATGAATTGCAGCAGTTTCCATATCCGTACACTACATGAAGCGATTCTGAATTCGTGATGTTGCGCTTAGACACATGTGTTGTTGTTGGATAGATAAGAATTGCAGTAATATGAATGACACAACTTGGTAGGCTTAAGAAGGTGGTTCACAGATTTCCAGAAAGAGATAATTCCTTCCTGCCATGTTATCGGGTATTTGGAGTGCTGAAGAGGAAGCCACCGAGTTAATCCTTCAAAAGAACATGTGGAAATAATAGCCAACAGCATGCCCAGTATCGGTGTGATAATTTTTGAAACTGAAAGAATAATGAACTTTGACAACTGGTGGCCTCGTCACTTCAAAAAACACGTGTTGTCTCAAGAAACCCGCAAGATATCCGTTCCACGAAGTAAGAAACAAGGTTTCACCATATCCAAATTTAAGGAATTTCAATATAACAGTGGTTATCCAGCTGTAGTAACAGCTATTTCGTATAGTTTTGTTAGTCACAATTTTCACGTGGCTAAGAAAAACACTAATTTCTCCATGAATTAGGTTGAAGCATATCCTGCTGGAAAAGTGCCCATTAACAAGGCAAAAATGGAAGACATCAAGAAACTCCTGAGATATGTTAGAAGCGAAGATGCAGTGTCCTGTTATGATGAAATAGTGTTGCGGTCTACTGTTTGTTCCAATGTTGAGACCTGTCAAGATTAGTCTTTGTAAGGGTAATTTGTGAACTGAAGTTGACAAAGAACTAAGACCTATGAGACATATGCGTGACTATCGCTAAAGTGTTTTCTGAATGTGATGCTGGATCCTATGCTACTTTTCAAAAATATTACAATATTGATACTTATGTGAAATAGTGAAATGGAATTCTGAGGATTTGTAAGTTTTTCAGATATTATATACTTTTTGATAAACACAATCTACTTTGAACTACCTGTAAATGTTGTATATACACTTTATTACATAATTTAAGGCATAAACGAACAGAAATACAGCTTGTAAACAGCAAACGATTGGAAAAGGTGCTTGAAACAGCTATCAAGCGGAGAAGGGAATGAAGTGAATTTTTTTAAATACTGGTATGCAAAACGCATTTTACAGATTTAATTTACCATTAATAATTGTATACCAAGAGCAAGGAAGTTGACGCATACAGAAATTTAAGGATTCAGGGGAAAGTACTTTGTTCAGAAAACAGTTTTTTTCCTTCTCCTGAAAAGTAACAAAAAGTTACTTAGTTCCGTTCTCCACTTGGCGATTCAATTAATAAAATTTACTTCTTTTAAAATATATGCTACAACGTTTCAGCATGCTATGTATTATTAGAAAATATCCGAGTATTTATAAATTATATAGTCTTTCATAGGAGATATTGTCGACGTGCACGACCAAAAATTATTTGTGTAGCTTAACTGACATAACTGACTGATCGGACCTTCAGAATATATATTACATGCATTACGTTATGATTGAGTGCCTTGACAGCATAGGATGTTAATTAGTTAGTGTGATGATCCTAAGTCTTGGAATGTTGAGCATTACAGAAAATGATCATGACCGTTAGTAATAAAAAATCTAGTGATATACATTAAGTGCGTTTGTCTAGTCATGACAGGAATTCAGGAACAAAAATAGTTACATTCATAGTAATTATGTGACTTCGGAAATAAATGGTCAAATGTAACATGGAGATTGATTTGGTTTGAGGGACATTTCATTGGTTTTCACGTATGTTTCATTAGCTTTTTCCAGTGGTGTCTTGTGTTTATTGCGTGACTGAGTAGTATGTCTGGTGTAGTTTAAGTGAGGAAAGAAGGTACGTTTGCCAGATGATAATTATTTTTGTTTGATGGATGAGAACGATATGTAGGTTTGCACGTCTTAAAAAAGTTTAGCGAATAATTAATATCCGCTATTTTTTACTGACATGTATGTACTGGTGATGATAACGTTTAGACCTACAGCATGTCTCAGCTATTGTTACTTGATATATAATGGTGGCTTTTGGTTGCGTTAAGTTATATGATTTAATGGTGCGGTTTATGTATTCATATGGTATCGTTATCAGATTTAACATTGGAAATTCTTGCTGATATTTACTAAACTTGCTTTATGGAACGTTTGAAATACATGATAATATTCACTAAACGTACAGTAAAGAACAGTTTACTGTGTGAGCTGCCTTGGATGCTAAACGAATGTATGATAAAATGCTTTCAGAAGTATGGTTTTTTGATGCAAACAAATCTAAAATGATATGCTGATTGTAGCTTTGACCAATTACGATAATTAAGTAGGTAGTTTGTCAAATGAATATTACAAGTGACGCTGGGCAAGGGATTTGAGTGGTGCTAGGTAGCGCTTTACAGTAGGATAGATAGAATAAGGTCTAGATGGTTACAGAAAAGACTGAAGACGTTGCTACAGATACGTATTTTGGCAAAGTGTACTGATAACTGCTTGGAAGGTATGTAGGTTCGACAAGATTTGAAGTAGGAACTCAATTTTGGTTGCGTTCTTTAACACTTCGTATTTTTACTGTCGTCCGTGTCCATAATCGAAACAAGAGTTAAAGGTGAATATGTAGGTAGTAAAAATAATTATGAATAGCAATGTTATGTATAACGGAGTAGGAAAGTTATAAGTATAAGTGGTTAACTTGATATTAAGAGAATGTATCGCAGAAGGAAAATTTCTTATGTTGTATGAAATACAACTGCTTTGTAGGGGTGGCTTAAGTGTGCGTCATGTGCACGTCGGTCATCTTAACATAGACAAGACTTTTCTTAAATTTAAAGATATGTGTGCTTTGCACTGGAAAGACAATTTTGGATTTATAGTCTTGGCAAAAGACTGAGCCCAACATACGGGACGGAGCAGGAAAGCTTTGATCAGTTCATCGAATGTGCTCAACTATGAGTTACGTTACGTTAAATATTTTACATTGCATTAAACATCATTTTTGTCCCAGGAGGTATTGGTTCGAACCTCCGTGGACGCATCAGAAACATAACACACGTTACTTGTTCAGAATTTAAAAAGAAATTCAACACTGTTTGTGTTTTTTCAAATCCAAGCAGCCGTTTGCAAAATATATAGCAATAAAGTCACACGTTATATTGTTTTAGCATTCTCCATAATAGATGTTTAGCTGGTAGGAGCAGCGAGTGTTTCGAAACGTTCTGCCACTCCCTAAACCCCCTGGACACCTTTCCGGCCAGTGTTGTACTGTGATCAGTCTTTCTATCTATCTATCTCTCTCTCTCTCTCTCTCTCTCTCTCTCTCTCTCTCTCTCTCTCTCTCTCTCTACACACACATATATATATATATATATATATATATATATATATATATATATATATATATATATATATATCCACCGCACACACTTCCAGCAGCCTACTCGCAAATTAAGTAAATGTATTATAATTTGTACGATCTTAAATATTTATTTTTTAATTATGATGCTGCGAAAAAAAATAATATTTACGTGTTAGTCTCCCACTCTTAAAAATATTTTTTTTTTTTCACAATCGTTTACCTTCACAAATTAGATTACATTAAAAATCCTATTTTGAAAGCACTTTTGTAATTTAGGGTGGCTAGAATTACGATGGACTCGAATATTAACGTGCAAGGTAAAATTTAATCGTAGTTATGTTTAAATAGAAAATATAACGAACAATCTTCGCACGTGTTTGGTTGGACTGTAATACTTGTTTCTACATGTAATTAGTTTCTTTAACGTTAGGTTTTGGTTCCGACTATGATATGTAGGCTATCTATTTGGTTTAAAGGAGAGGTCGTGTATTATTAAGACGAGTAATGTGGAAACGTATGTTCTGTATTTTAGTTAAACATTCTTAGTTAATATAAATGGGTTTATATATTATATACGCATGGAATCTTTTAAGAATTGTTACTGTGAGAGAGATTTTTGTCAGTGACCCACGTCTATGACTTTAGCGCTGGAAGAATGGTTAGGTTTAAGTCTGACTTAGATAGGAACAAGAAAAGAAAGAATGACATATTAGAATTGGAATATATATGGAAGAAACTATTGAAGGTACGAAACTATGAAATTTATTCATAATTACATACTATGTATGAAAGTGAACTAAGATAATATCTGAAGCTTTATACTTGAACGTCTTTATTCCTGCTTACTTGTATAATACTGTATAATGTATTTTACATACGTGTTGCGCATCATAAATGATGTCTGTTGTTGGTGAAAAGTAAACGCCTATACTGGACGAGATCTTCTGTCTTGTATGATGATAACTCTAACTAACGGAACACTACCCTACCCTATGAAGAATGATACATCTGCAGATATGTCCTTCAGCAAGGGGCGTGATGCATTTTCAGAAAGTAAAACGTCGTAATTTATGGTGAGAAAAAGTGAATCTCTTTGTTTGTACGTCGAGACAAAATACAGAGTCAAGACACGAACTACGGATGTTGGTTCCCTTTACTTCTCAAATGATATTTTTTAGTGCTAGCAATTAAATGTGAAATATATGAATACACTTTTAAAAAATGATGGCCACAAACACGTAGGCAAGATAGAACATATGATTACATTATTTAAAGTAAAGATAAAGCTCATATTTATAACTGAAGTAAGTATACGAATAGCAGCAGTCGGGAGAGAAGATATTTTAATAGTTAAGAGGTAACATCACCTCCAGTGAAATTGGAAAATATTCGTGCGTGTTCTTACTGCAAGTCGGTATATATGAAGAAAAAATCTGTACGTGAGATTGAATTCGGAAGACTACAAAGTGTTATTCGTTGTATGAACCAGTGAGAAAACTACGACATTTGGTTTGGAAAAAAAGCAACTTGAAAATGCATACTGGTAAGTATTTGAGAAAGTCTCGTCTCTCAAGCAGTAAGTCGTCATTTAAGGAAATTGCGTCCGATAAGTGACTATGGTTTAACTTTGTGAGAATCGACGTTAACACCTTTTAGACTCAGGTGCAACTAGATCGACAAGACATTTGTTTATTGATGTTCTGCAAGGAGCAAGGAATAAGTAAATGTAAAACGAACCCATGTCGTACAGCATATCGATGTGGTAAGAGCCGTAGACTGTATGCACGTATAGCATATAAGTACAGGTCACGATGTTCTCCCTGCAAAGCAAGAAGAATCAATATTGGAATGTACTTAAGAGATAATTGAACCTATTACGAATGATGTGTTAATGAAGAAGCCATCATAAACTTCTGTTTCGTATGTGAACAGTCAGGTAAATTTGTTAATTACGTGTTGATTCCCACGCGATTCTGTGACATGAATTGTAATACATGTTGACATTGTAGGCTAGGCGGCATGAGAAGAAAAAAATTAATGAATAAGGTCAGTTTGTTATATTTAATATTATGGTGTTAGATGTGCTGGCGCGAGTTCAAGGGTTTTATTATGTCTATCATTCACTAAAGAGTATGTAGAGATGCTTACGACGAACATGTTGAAAGTTGAGAAGCTAAAGCATCTACGGTTGTACATGTTACAGATACTTACAATAATAAAAATGGAATCGTAATGAAGTGTTCAACTTTATGAGGCAGTCTGAAGACATATTTTGTAATGAACTCAGCAAGGACCTTTGTACAGTTCTTAAGAGTATGAAATAATATTAAGTTCAAGAACTTTGAGAAAAGTTGGAAAACCAATGACTTAAGACATATAAGGCCTGTATGGAGCGCAATAAAACTGAACCAGTACAGTATTAAGTCACACATTGCAGGAAAGTAATCAGGATGATGAACACACCTCTATATGTAATTTATGAAATTGGATGAAAAAGAGATAGCTGTGTAAGGTTTTAGGCGACGTCACTTTCCTATGGCTACAACTCACTTTGGAAATAAAAATTGAACGGTATGAGTTCAACATTTCCTGTACATTGGAAATGGTAGCAGTGAAGCAACATTTTAGCTACATGTACGTCGACACATGTACAATAACACGACACAAGAAAAAACTGAACAAAATACTACGATTGCTACGATGCGAAACGATTACGAACCTTCGACACGATGATACCGCATCGTTGCCATCTTGAAGACTGGTTAGTGGCACAGTTCATGCCAACCTGGTAATCTTGCACACACCATGTAGGGTTGCCAATGTTTGGTAGGTCCTGTCCCTACATTTGTTTATTATGTACACCATCACCGACGACACACACACAATATAATACTATTTACAAGTTCGAACATCCCACCCACCTTGAAATATCATTTCAACAGTCGGGTAGAGGGCACAATTTTACAAGTGGACGTTTTAGTGTTCCTTGGACAGTGCGCACTGTAGCAACACGGGCAACTCCGTCACTGCCCTTGTGGAGCTCAACCACCCTCGCCAGGTGCCATTGCAGGGGTGGAGCGCGATCATCCTTGATCAGGACCAGTTGGTTGGGTAGAAGCCCTGACCCGGGTTCTTGCCACTTAGATCGTTGTTGCAATGTATGCAGGTAATCTTGTCGCCAGCGTCGCCAGAAGGCCTGGTGAAGACATTCCACTAGCTGCCACCTTTGCAGTCTATTCATTTTCACCTCCTGATGGTCCTGGTCCGGCATGGCCACAAGGGGCTCCAACGTGAGGAAATGCCCAGGGCTAAGGGCATCGAAGTCATTTGGGTCCGAGCTTAGAGGGTACAGTGGCCGAGAGTTCAATACTGCCTCCACCTGCACCACCATGGTGTACAGTTCTTCAAAGGTCAAGACTTGCTCTCCTATTACTCTAGTCAAGTGTGTCTTGAATGACTTAACCCCTGCTTCCCACAGACCTCCGAAATGGGGTGCTGCAGGCGGATTGAAATGCCATTTGATTCCAAGGGGTGCAAAGGACGAGACGACAATTTGTCTGTAGGAGGGTGACTGTAGCAACCCTTGCAGCTCTAGCAAACGATTATGAGCACCAACAAAATTGGTCCCACAGTCACTGTAAATGTCCACCGACCGTCCTCTACGAGCGATAAAGCGCTTGTACGCAGCCAGAAATCCATCTGTTGACAAGTTGGACGCCAATTCGACATGCACCGCCTTGGTTGTGCAACAAACAAAAACACATAAGTAGGCCTTCAAGACTGGAGCCTTACGGGTTTTGCACGATTTGGTCAAAAAAGGTCCAGCATAGTCGACACCTGTCCTAGCAAATGGGTTGACTTGCTGCACTCGCATGGCCGGGAGATTGCCCATTTGTGGAGTGCATGGGGATGGTCGCGCCTTCCAACATCGCAAGCATTTGCGAAGGTGTCGAGTAATGGCATGACGGTCTGACAGAATCCAAAATTTTTCCCTAAGAATACCTTGCGGGGTACGAATTCCCGGATGATGGTTACGTTCATGATAGTGCTGTATGATAAGATCAGTCAATGGGTGGGTTTTGGGAAGCAACACTGGGTGCTTATGCTCGAAGGGCAACTCTGAGTGATGGAGACGACCACCCACCCTAATTAACCCCTGTTCATCAAAAATGGTGAGAGTTTCTGTATTTGTGACGAAGGGCGTTGAGCCTTGCTGAGAGATTTCAAATCGTTATTGAAGACTACAGACTGAACATGCCACACCAAGGACAGCAATGCCTGGTCCAACTCTGCAGGGCTTACACTTCCAAATAGACGAGCAGCAGCAGCAGTTCGGCAATTGTGGATGAACCGCAGGACATGCGATATCACTCGAAGTAGCTTAGTTAATCTGCTGAAACGAACAATCAATGTATCCAGGTCTTGAACGGAAACCCTGGTTTCTAACGTCACAATCTTCTGCTCAAGAAGACTTAAGTCAACAATACAGCGAGAATCAACAGGCCACTGATCAGAGGATGTGTGTAACCAAGATGGGCCTGTCCACCATAATGGGTGAGCCACAAGCTGCGCTGGAAGCGGTCCACGAGAGGCGTAGTCAGCAGGATTGTGTTCCGAAGGTACGTGCCGCCACACTGCAGGGCTGGTAAGCTCTTGGATAGCACTAACCCTGTTAGCCACAAACGTTTCGAGTTGATGAGGTGAAGAGTTGAGCCATGCGAGCACGACTTGAGAGTCTGTCCAAGCAGTGGTGGATGCAGGGGTGAAAGCACTCGAAATCAATTTTGTAACATGATCAAGTAAACGTGCCAACAGAAGTGCACCACAAAGTTCCAAACGTGGCAAGGATTGAGATTTCACCGGAGCAACCTTGGACTTACCAGCCACCAGATGTGATGCGACCCCACAACCCTCGACTAGTACATACACCACAGCAGCGTAGCCAATTTCCGAGCTGTCATAAAAGCCATGCAGATGATATTTGGAACCTACCGGACCCACAATCCTTCTAGAAATGGCAATGTTGGCCAAACATGGCAATTCCTTGTTGAATTGGGCCCATTTATGCAGAATATCACCTGGAGGCTCCGAATCCCAATCAAGATTCCTTAACCATAGGATCTGTATTAGATGTTTTGCAAACATTGCCAATGGAGATAACCACCCAAGAGGATCAAATATCCGTGCAATATCAGATAATATGATATGTTTTGTGGCCTTACTGCTGCTACGAGAGCCTAGTTTATATGAGAAGACATCTGTGGTCGGGTTCCACTGCAGACCTAAAACCTTAACTATGTGATCGTTTTGGCCCGAGCTGAAAGCCTTAGGAATCTCAATGTCTTGAACAGGAAGCCAGTCAAGGAGTGCTCTGTGGTTACTGACAAATTTTCGTAGTTTAAAACCACCGGCAGCCAGCAACAATATCAGCTCTTGTTGTATGGCCAATGCTGAATCAACCGAAGTAGCCCCAGTGACGACATCATCAACATATACATCAGTTTGCAATACCTTAGCCGCTGCAGGGAAACGATTCCGTTCGTCCTCGCCTAATTGTCTCAATGTACGTAGGGCTAAGTACGGAGATGACGAAACCCCATAGGTCACTGTTGTTAGACAGTAATCCTCGAAGGACCTTTCTCATCCCACCGCCAAACAATACGCTGATAATCTCTATGACGAGGAGACACTGAAATCTGACAGTACATCTGTTTTATGTCAGCTGTAAAGACCACTTCATGTAACCTAACCTTCAAGAACACATCAACAATATCACACTGCAATCTGGAACCTGTCAGCAAGGTATCATTCAATGAATTACCATTTGAAACCTTGGCAGACGCATCGAATACCACCCTTAATTTTGTGGTTGAACTATCAGGCTTCGTTACACCATGATGTGGGAGATAATACATAAATGAACATTGTACCTCTGATTTTGGAACCAGTTCCATGTGTCCCGAGTCCAAGTAATCCGTCATGAAATCATGATACATCTGCTTGAGTGATGCATCATACTTGAGACGTTTCTCTAATCGAAACAGTCGATTGATCGCCTGTGGCCTTGATGTTCCCAAGTCAGGGTTGGATGAACGAAAGGGCAAGCACACAGTGTACCTATCATCATTATTTCTGCTGTAGGTGTCCACAAACAACCTGTCATATATGACTTCCTCAACAGAATCATACTTGGTGGGAGGGAATTCCTCTACTTCCCAAAATCGTCGCATGGTATATTCTAACGGAAAAGTCAGAAGTGACAAACAAAATGTCGAAGCA
>PNEQ01031013.1:52447-67432 GCA_003012365.1 Medauroidea extradentata
CCTAGGACGGAGTCTAACGCCATTGGAGTCCCTTCAATCTTACTCCCGGTTAGCAACCGAGGGAACAACTCAGCTCCAATCAGTAGATCAACTGGCCCTGGGGTGTCAAAGGATGGGTCCGCAAGTGAGAGATGGGCCACTGACCGACGAATTTCATGAGACAACTTAGTGCTTGGAAGATTGGTTGTTACACGAGGAAATACGAGCACATCGAGGGCAAACTGCATCTCAGGGGCCCCACAAGGTGATATAAGAATGGATGCATAGGCTCTGGCAACATTAACTCGAGTATTCGACAATCCCTGGATGGGAAGGTGTGTTCGTTTGCAAGCCAATCTAAGTGTCTGCACACAGTGTTCGGTGATAAAACTAGCTTGACTAGCAGAGTCTAGTAGTGCTCTGACAACATGAGGTGATCCAGAAGCATCAATTATGTGTACTTCCGCTGTAGATATGAGCACACTAGAAGCTGAACGCAAGTCAGTTGGCGAGATAGCAGACACAATGGAGGGAGGTTCAGAATTGTCCCAAAGGGCTGATGGTGGCTCGGTTACCTTCAAACTGCTCGTCTCTGTCTTCTTTGAATCAAAATGCAGAAGAGTGTGGTGACGAGCATTGCACTTTCGACATGAGGAAGACGAGGGGCAATTCACTGCACGATGTGATGGCAAGAGACAATTTAAACACAGGTTATGTTCCTTCACAATTGAAAATCTCTCTGCGGGAGCAACCTTACTAAAGTCTGGGCATTTGTAGACACCCTGACTACCCTTGCACAAACAACATTCTTGTGGTGGAGAGCTGAACAGACATTTTGAAGATACGTTACGATGTGGCTTCCAACTGTTCCTTGTGTGTGGTGTACTAACTCCCCGTGTGGTAACTGAAGCTACTGCTTCTTGAGCTCGACAGTGTTTTTCAAGAAACACGAGGAAGTCTGCAACAGTGGGCAATTAAGTACCTAGTGACATCTCCCAATGGCCTTGAAGTGTTATGTCTAATCGCTTGCACAAAATAGGCAGTAACAACAAATCCCATTGATCCACTGGAACATCAAGGGATTTCAGAGCCGAGACATTCTCTGAAATGACACACACACAAGAGAACACAAAGAAGCTGGTGTATCAGCTGATACAGAAGGGGCTTGTAACAATGCCTCCACATGAGCATTAACAAGCAGCCGCTTGTCGTCATAACGATTACACAATAACTGCCAGGCCACGTCAAAGTTGGCATCGGACATTGGTAATGATTGTACCATGCCTAATGGGCTCACCACGTAAAGACGACTTCAAATAAGCTAATTTTTCAACTGGCGCAAGTTCATCATTATGAGCAACAAGCGTAGAGAATAAGTTTGCAAAGTTAGCCCAAAGTTTCGGTTGTCCATCAAAGGTCGGCAGTGTTATTTTGGGTAAAAGTACCCGTGAGCTTCTCTTCTGTTTGTCAGAAGGCTGACTACATGTTTTTGACTCCCCTACAAGGTCGCTGACCGCTGCCAAAACAACGAAATAATTATCCTCAAAATCTGCTAACCGGCGAGCTAGATCAGCGGTGGAAATTTTCAATTCAGTTGCCGCCATTTCCACAGTGACATAGTCCACGTCAAACGTATCGCGCACCTTAGCCAGGTCACGACTTGTGACAACAAACAAACTGTGTTTTGATGGATCAGTACCTGCGACCAAAGCAAGGTCGTATGCTCGTTAAAGGCGACTTTCGGCCAAGCGTAAACGCACAAGTGCTGCGTGTGGATCAGCCATTCTGAATACTAAGACGACAAAGAACAGTTACTGCTCAACACAAGAAACGGCGCGAACGGAACGACCTCACAATACCAAGATGCCCACACACGCGTGGTTACAACATACAACCAGCACAAGCAAAAACGAACAAAAACATGTGAAACCAACAACCACACGCACGTTCAAACTGGCAATTGCGCGAACCAGACAACAGAACAAGAACACCAAAATACACACCCAAGGACCGCTACAAATGGTCGTTGAACAAACAAGCTAGTGATACTCGTGGCAATACCATGTGGCACCATCAGAACAAAGGAAGCATACAACGCCAGGTCTAGAAGACGGACGACAACTAATGATGCGTTAACAGGACACAAACTGAGTTGCATAACTTCATTCTTCTTACAACGCCGAACGACGAGAGTTCGTTTCACACACGCGCGTCTTCCGTGTAACGTTACCGATCGCGGCACACGGCACGTGGTATAAACGCGACGAATTAATGCCGGCGATCCGGCCCAGAGGAGCAAAAAATGTACGTCGACACATGTACAATAACGCGACACAAGAAAAAACTGAACAAAATACTATGATTGCTACGATGCGAAACGATTACGAACCTTCGACACGATGCTACCGCATCGTTGCCATCTTGAAGACTGGTTAGTGGCACAGTTCGTGCCAACCTGGTAATCTTGCACACACCATGTAGGGTTGCCAACGTTTGGTAGGTCCTGTCCCTACATTTGTTTATTATGTACACCATCACCGACGACACACACACACACAATGTAATACTATTTACAAATTCGAACACTACATCAGTGAATTAGTTATGATGAGATGTGCGCTCGTGTTGAAGAACTTTGTATAGCACTGTGATAGCTTCAACTCTAATGTTGACATCTTCACTGGTGATGGCTACCACTACCACCATGACAATGACTATGACGGCGCATGGGACTTCCTTGACAGAGCAGACAATATATGTGGCTGGGTCAACGAAGCATGGATGCTGTTTTTGTTACGAGAATTTAGTATTTACGTTTGCATTGTGACGACATGTAGTTGATAAGTGCAATAAACTAGGGATTTTATGCTTAACCAAGCAATATATGGAAATGACTGTAATTATTTTAAAGTGAAGACTGAATGTACTTTCAAGGGATGTTGTGAGTAGTCGAGTAATGGCGGTCCCATTGCAGGAGCCTAGGAGCGGGTTCGTGGAATCTGTTCAATAATTGTTTCGTAATTATTCGTATATGGTCTACCCATCAACTTGGTTTCTGTCAGTTGTCTTGATTCCTAGCAACTCTTTTTTTTTCTTTTTTTTATTATACAGTTAATATCTAGGTCCAGTTGCAAGTACTGAACGTCTCCTATGTGGCATTTATATATTGTGACTTTGGTACTGAGTCTTTCCACCAGTAGGGCTAGTAGTTACACCAATCGTCATAGTTTCCAGTCTCGTCTAATAGATAGCTTTAGTGTTGTATGTACTATTGGTTCAATCCTTCTCCATTTCCAAGTCTCACCGTTAAGAGCGCTAACCCACCTTACCTAACTCACACTTCTTTTTCGGTGCGTTGTCTTGATTTCAAGCAACTCTTTTTTTTTCTTTTTTAATTATATAGTTAACCTCTAGGTCCGGTTGAAAGTAGTTACTGATTGTCTACTATGTGGCGTTTATATATTTTGACTTTGGAACTGAGTCTTTCCACCAAGAGAGCTAGAAGCTATACCAATCGTTTTAGATTCCAGTGTCGTCTGCTAGATAGCTTTAGTGTTGTATGTACTAATGGTTCAGTCTGTCTCCAATTCCAAGAATCACGGTTAAGAGGGCTACCCCACCTTAACTAACCAAACCTAACCTAACTTAACTTAACCGGACATGTCCTAAAAAGTCACATTTCTAGCCATGTCTCTGTTCACCTTTTAATCTAACACTCATTTTCCCTTGTATGACTGTCTTGTATTAATATTTAAACTCGTGTACCACTTTTCAATGTTTTTATCTCTCCCTCTGTGCAATTCTCCTCTCCCCCTTCACCCAACCTAACCTAACAACTTAATTTAACCTGACCTGTCCTTCTAACAAGTCACATTTCTAGCCTTGACTCTGTTATCCATTTAATCTAACACTCATTTTCCCTTGTATGTCTGTCTTGTATTACTTTTTAAACTCGCATACCAATTTTCAGTATTTCATCTCTCTCTCTCTCTCTCTCACTCTCCCTCTGCGCTATTCTCTTTACTCCCTTAACCTAACCTAACTTAACCTGACCTGTCCTAACAAGTCACATTTCTAGCCTTGTCGCTGTTCTTCCTTTAATCCAACACTCTTTTTACCTTGTATGTCTGTCTTGTATTAATTTTTAAACTCGTGTACCACTTTTCAATGTTTTATCTCTCCCACTGCGCTATTATCCTCTCATCCTTCACCTAACCTAACCTCACTTAACTTAACCTGACCTGTCCTTCTAACAAGTCACATTTCTAGCCTTGTCTCTGTTATTCCTTTAATCTAACACTTATTTTCCCTCGTATGTATGTATTGTATTTCTTTTAAACTCGTGTATTGGTTTCAAGTATTTTTAATCACTCCCTCCACACCTCTGCTCACTCCCTCTCCATACTGCTTGTCTCTCTTTCCGCACCCTCCATTCTCTCCACCATCCTCTCTTTATCCCTCTCCCGGCACCCTCCTCTTCACACTCTTCCTCAACCCTCATCATCTCTCTCCACCCTCCTCTCTCTCTCCACTTCCCTCTTTCTGCCTCACAGATATCGCATTTTGCTGTTTAGATTTCTAGAGTTAGACCTCCAAAGACTTTTTTTTCGTTTTTCAAATATTTCGTTTTTATTTATTTTATTGTACGTTGAACTTTAGTATGTGGTTGCTAGTGTCGCACAGTACCTATTGGTACTTTGGTTTAAGTAATTTTCTTGTATGTTGATTATTGTGTACAGTATGTTATTTATTTGAATTTTGTTTTTGCCTGTATCTAACCTGACCTAACTTAACCTAACCTTACATGTCCTACTAACAAGTCACATGTCTAACCTTGTCTCTGTTCTTCCTTTAACCTAACACTTATTTTTCCTTGTGTGTCTGTCTCATATTACTTTTTTTCTCTTATATGTATGTTTTGTATTACTTTTTAGACTTGTGTACCGCTTTTAAGTATTGTTATCACATTTTAGCTTTACGGATTTACATGTGCTAAACCTTCCCTCTCTCTATTTTCACCACATTCCTCCTCTAAACCCCCACCCAGTTCCTCTCTCCCTCCACCCTCCTTTTCTCTCTCTCCCCCAAACCTCATCAACTCTCTCTCTCTCTCCACCATCCTCTTTCCCTCCACCCCCTCTTTCTCCCTCACAGACATACATTTTGCTTTTTGCTGGGAATTCTGAGTTACACCTCCAAAGACCTTTATTTTTTTCAATTTTAATATTTTGATTATATTTATTTGCTTGTACGTTGGACTTCGGTTTGTGGTATCTAGTGTCCCGCAGTAAATATTCGTACTTTGTTTTAAGTAATGTTCTTGTATGTAGACGATTGTGAACAATATGTTATTTATTTTGATTTATTTTAATTCCTTTGCCTGTATCTAACCACACCTATCATGACCTTACCTCCTACCGAGTCACATGTCTAACCTTGATTCTGTTCTTCCTTTAACCTAACACTTGTTTTCCATTGTATGTATGTCTTGTACTATTTTTTTAACTTGTGTATCACCTTTAAGTTTTTTATTACGTTTTTGGCTTTATGGATTTACACGTGCTATCTCTATCTTCACCTTCCCCTTCTCTCTCTCACCAAACTGCTCTCTCTCCCTCCCCTCGACAACTCGCCCAATTCTCACTCTCCCACTACTATCCTCTCTCTCGCTCTACGCTCATCTCTCCCTCCCTTTCCTCCTCTCTATCCCTCTCGGATTTTACATGTCGGTTCTCTGTGCTAGGCTTCAAAAGAAAGTTCTTTTTTATCACACATTTCCAGATTCTTTTAGCCTTTTTACATACATTCTGACAGCACCTGTACGCGTATATCTTTACACACCCTCCTACAAACTATGTCGTAGTCACACTGTTACTTTCATCTTCAAATTTGCGTGTAACATTTTTGTTTTGAGGTGAATAGATGGGCTGTTCGACAATGTAGGCTGATGTATCGAATTCATTCTGGAAGTTAGCATCGGTGAACATGGTTTCGTAAAAGTTGCCTGTTCGTATTTCGTAGATGAAACTGTCGGTGTCCATGTAGGCCAACTAGATTTCATCACCGTACTTAGCCTTCATTATATCATAATGAATCCGGTACATAGGCGTCTTCTACTGGTCAAGTACATCAAGGCAGGGATAGATGGGCATATCGAACAACACTGCTTCACGCTCAAGTTTCACAAGCGACAGCTTTTCTGATTAAATATTTCTGTCTTTGAATGGAGGTTCTAGGTTCAGTCCGTAGGAGTCAGTCAGTAGGAGTCAGTCGGTAGGAGTCAGTCGGTAGGAGTCAGTCAGTATGTGTCAGTCAGTAGGAGTCGGTCAGTAGGAGTCAGTTGGTAGGAGTCAGTGCGTAGGAGTCAGTCAGTAGGAGTCAGTAGGAGTCAGTCAGAAGGAGTCAGTCAGTAGGAGTCAGTCAGTAGGAGTCAGTCTGCAGAAGTCAGTCGGTAGGAGTCAGTCGGTAGGAGTCAGTCGGTAGGAGTCAGTCGGTAGGAGTCAGTCCGTAGGAGTCAGTCAGTATAAGTCAGTCTGCAGGAGTCAGTCAGTAGGAGTCAGTCAGTAGGAGTCAGTCCGTAGGTGTCAGTGCGTAGGAGTCAGTGGGTAGGAGTCAGTGCTGCTGACTGTGAAATGAAAATTACCTTTAAATTGCATGGTAAACTTGTCCCCGAGAAGTTTCCAGATGTAATTTCCTCCTCCCTTCGTTGTGTAGGATGACAGTAATTCCTTTGCTGACCTATGCAAGTTCTGCGAAATTAAAGATTTAATCATATGCTAGGTTGTTAAAATATACAGAATGTTTCTACGAATGTCTTCTAAGCAAAATTACAGTGCTTACAAGCTCATCAATGTAATTTCCATTAAAGTGACAGTGGTTATACGCTCTACACCCCTCCACCCATGTATCCACACTGTTAACAACCATCCTCTCACACACCTATGTACACTCCTTATGCGTGCTCTTCACACAACTATGTAAGCGTCTAACATAGCACTGCAGGCTCCACACTCATCTCCACAAATCTCGCATGTAGTACCACAGGCTCGACATAAGACTGTGCATTCCTTATACAAAAGTACGCCCTCTACACAAATATCACTAATGTTTTGCATGGCTCCATGCAATCTTCACATACTCCACACATATTCGCACAACCTCCACTCATGACCCCTCACACTCCACACATAGTACTACAGGCACATCACATAAAAATGCAGGAACCATGGTAAAACTGCATGGTTCACACATAAAACAGCTGGCACCTCACATAAAACTACATGCTACGCACATATTTCATATGCTCCGCACATAAAACTACAGAAACCGCACATAAATCACAAGAACCACACATAAAACTGCCCGAACCGCATATAAATCACAAGAACCGCACATAAAACCACAGGAAACACACATAAAACTGCAGGTACCTCACACAAAACAGTTGGCACCTCATATATCATCGCTGGAACCTCACATAAATCAGCTGCACCTCTCATAAAACAGATGAAACCTTACATAAATCAGCTGGCACCTCACATAAACTGTTGGCACCTCACTTAAAAACTGCATGATCCACACAAGTTTCACATGCTCCGCACATGTATCTGCATGCTCCACACTAGTCCTCACACATGTTCCCACACCAACCAGGCAAACCTTACCTAAAATCTCTTGTTGTTCTTTAACCTAACATAATCTCTTGGTGAATACAATATTCACTATCTAAATAGTGCGATGGGCTCAACATAGCACACTTAATAAGCACTCGAAGTAGGTTGTGCGTACAGAGATAGTACCCGGACGACAAACAGTAATTGAACGTGACACCTCGTGATTATTTACCCTCACTGTTTACTGATTTCGTATACTGTATGTACATTTTGCTAGCATTCATAGCCTCTGACTTATAAACAGAGGTATCATACAGTCAGATGTGTGTACGCGTGTTAGGTCCTGTTTTTCACTAAATTTTTATTAATGTACTGTGTGCGCACGGTACTAAATTACAGATTTATTAATATATTTTTTTTTGTTAAAATTATCAAGAACTTGCCGCACGAAAAGTATATTAATCGCATTGTACAGTGCAGCCTGTATGTGTTGTACTCCAGATTAATTACATAATATATTAAAAAACATATAATACGCCTATTAAAGTTGTTTTCTTAGTAACTGAACAAATATTTCTTGGTCAGGACTTTATTCGATAGCGACATCTGTAATAGTTAGCCGTGTTGATAATGAAATCATCGAACTGGTATAATTTCTCCTGAGACTCGTGAGCCAGTAGGTAATAGTTTGAATACTAGCACATACAAATGCGAGAGGAATAGTTCTGAAACAGTAACATGGCTCGATATCTTTTACCGTGAGCTTTAGGCATCCCGATAGCGAATTTTTATTTTCAGGGCCCAATAACAGCAATGTTTAAGGTACAGTGACGTGAGAAAAAACTCGGGCGGTAGTATGTGTGGTTTGCTAAATGCTAACATGTATTTATATGGTAGAGACCAACACGCATTACAGTAGAGGGGTAGATACTCGGAACCAAAAGTATAATTCAATTTGCAGCCAGTAGAAGGGATTTATACGTCATAATGTACAACAGGACGTTTTCCCAGCAGGCGAAATAACATTTTGACAACATTTTACATAGCTCTACATACGGGTCTTCGCCTTCTCTATAGTGTAAAAGGTAGTTTCATATTCGTAATAAGTATATATATTTTTGAACAGCGACTATAATCGGTGATAAAAGGAAATAAACTTACACGGTTTTCGAGCCCCGAACCAAGGACTAAGCTATCGCGAGTGTACATTCTGCTTTGTTCTCTTATTTCAGCCGTGTATAGGCTTTACGAAATTATAAAATAACTCATGGGATGCGGTTTGATGTTAAAGTCGGCGGCATTTGTACTGGCCATCTGTGGCACGCACGACTTTCCCGTCAGCATTATTCTAGTCGCGTCACAAACTAGCAGAACATTAATCAAGTATTCAACTGGTTTAAGGAACGATGCTTAAAGCATAAGGTAAAGCGACGCCGAAATTTATATTGCAGGTATCTGACCTTTTGCACAACTCCCTATCACAACTGTAGTAAAGATTTATTCTCGGATATAACAGTAAATGCATTAGTTTCGAACTAAGGACTGTATAGTAGCGCTTCACATAGACCTGTAATATATATATCGCTTCTTGTAATTGTATATAAAATAATCCTACAGTAGCGGATATTCATGCATAGCTGAACTTTTACGAAAAAACAGTACTTTTAATATAAATTGTTTTTTATGCGAGCTGTATATAATAAATCATGCGTTTTAATTACACCTGTATCGTAAGTGTATACTATTAACGGCAGTGTATATGCTTGCATCAGACATGCAGTAAAAATACTTAATTTTTAATACTTTACTAGCTGAAAATGAAAGTCTCGGGTGTTTTAGACAGGCCGTATATGTGAAACAGTTTCGTTTAGTTATAATGGCTGACATATACATATCGGGCTCAAGTAATATTAATGTTTGCTTTAGATTAAGGAATAAATTTTCATACTTAGAAAACATATTTTCAACAGCTTGCGCGCCATTACAGTAATACTTCCTTATAACTTCATGGCTTTAAACTTACTAAGAGCAATTAACGCATCTTTCGCAAGTTTTGCAGAAAAAATACATTTATAAATGATAATTTAGATATATCGAACCAAGTACCGTAGGTCTTTACCCGCGTAATGCTCCGTCTCGACTTGTTTTGCTTTATTATACTATGTTTTATTACCGCATGTTAACAAGTATAAAAAGAAAAAAATATATTTTTAGTATTTTTTTATAATTACAGAAATCGATTTTCGGACACTATGTGGCATCAACGGTGATCCTCATTTAAAATAGCTCAGTTAAATAATGTACAGACGATAAAAAGTCAAAAATTTATGCAAAATCGGATTTTTAACATTTACCAAAAACTTAATAAATTTAATTAAATACATTAAATAAATATATTCTGACTCCTAATTTCATCGTTGACGGTCGTTAGGTAACCACAGAAAAACTTATTAGGTACTACAAATGTTATATCAGCACTTTTTTCTGTATGCTGTTACTTAGTTGGTTGTTGCACTGAAAATTAGTGGTATATTTTGGAGGAGTTTGGGACAAGGGTCCCCAATGACCTTGCTCCAGAACGCCATCAATCCGCCCCTAAAATCGTAGTATGTTCTGGTATGGTAACAAAGTTCGGGTCATCAATGTGGAAACTGTGTTCCGTGGGAATGTTAAGACTTACGAGTCTGAGATTGATACCCCCAATGTAAATATCTGACTTATATGTACGTACGGAAACAACATAGGATACAGTAGATAAAACAAATAAAACAAATAACTTCGGAACCCTAAGTTCTTGCTGGAATGCGCTTGTGCTAAGTCAGGACCAATCGATGCCATCGGTGGAGTGTATGGGAACATGTATGGGGTACATGTTTGCAGGGTGTGGGAACATGTGTGAAGACATGTGTAGAGCATGCAGATACATGTGCGGAGCATGTGAAACTTGTGTGGTTCATGCATTTTTTTAGTGAGGTGCCAACAGTTTTTGTGAGGTGTCAGCTGTTTTATGTGAGGTGCGGCAGATTTATGTGAGGTGTCAGCGATGATATGCGAGGTGCCTGCTGTTTTATGTGAGGTGCCTGTATGTTATGTGTGTTTCGTGTGGTTTTATGTGCGGTTCTTGTGATTTATGTGCGGTTGTTGCAGTTTTATGTGTGGTTCTTGTGATTTATTTGCGGTTCCTGTAGTTTTATGTGCGGTTCTTGTGATTTATGTGCGTTTCCTGCAGTTTTATGAGTGGAGCATATGAAATATGCGCAGAGCATGCAGTTTTATGTAAGGTGCCAACTGTTTTATGTGCGGAGCATGCAGTTTTAATGTGGTTCCTGCATTTTTATGTGAGGTGCCTGTAGTAGGCCTACTATGTGTGGAGGATGTGGAGGCATTTGGGGAGGGTGTGCTAATTTGTGTGGATGATGTAGAGTGTGCACGGAGCCATGCACCACATTAGTGATGTGTGTGTAGAGGGCGTAGTTTTGTATGGGGAATGCACAGTCTTGTGGGGAGCCTGTGGTACTATGTGCGATTTTTGTAGAGTTGTGTGTGGAGCCTGCAGTGCTATGTTAGATGCTTACATAGTTGTGTGAAGAGCACACATAAGGAGTGTACATAGGTGTGTGAGATAGTTTTTAAGAGTGTGGATACATGGGTGGAGGGGTGTAGAGCTTATAACCACTGTCACTTTAATGGAAATTACATTGATGAGCTTGTAACCACTGTAATTTTGCTTAGAAGACGTTCGAAGAAACATTCCGTATATATTAACAACCTAGCATATGATTAAATCTTTAATTTCGCAGAACTTGCATAGGTCAGCAAGAAAATTACTGTCATCCTACACAACGAAGGGAGGACGAAATTACATCTGGGAACTTCTCGGGGACAAGTTTACCATGCAATTTATAGGTAGTTTTCGTTTCACGGTCAGGGGCCTGGCGACAAATCCTACGCACTGACTCCTACTGGCTGACTCCTGCAGACTGACTCCTACTGACTAATTCCTACTGACTGACTCCTATTGACTGACTCCTACTGACTGACTCCTACTGACTGACTCCTACTGACTGACTACTACTGACTGACACCTACGGACTGACTCCTACTGACTGACTCCTGCAGACTGACTCCTACTGACTGACTCCTACTGACTGACTCCTACTGACTGACTCCTACTGACTGTGAATCCTACGGACTGACTCCTACTGACTGACTCCTGCAGACTGACTCCTACTGACTGACTCCTACTGACTGACTCCTACTGACTGACTCCTACTGACTGACTCCTGCAGACTGACTCCTACTGACTGACTCCTACTGACTGACTCCTACTGACTGACTCCTACTGACTGACTCCTACTGACTGACTCCTACTGACTGACTCATACTGACTGACTCCCACTGACTGACTCCTACGGACAGAACCTACAACCTGCCTTCAAAGACAGAAATATTTAATCAGAAAAGCTGTCGCTTGTGAAACTTGAGCGTGAAGCAGTCTTGTTCGATAAGTCCATCTATCCCTGCCTTGCTGTACTTGACCTGTAGAAGACGCCTAGTACCGGTTCCATTATGATATAATGAAAGCTAAGTTCGGTGAAGACTTCTAGTTAGCCTACATGGACGCCGACAGTTTCATCTACGAAATACGTACAGGCAACTTTTACCGAACCATGTTCACCGATCATAACTTCCAGAATGAATTCGATACATCAGTCTACATTGTCGAACAGCCAAGCTACTCACCTCAAAGGAAAAATGATATACGCAAATATAAAGATGAAAGTAACGGTGTGCATATGACATAGTTTGTAGGAGGGTGTGTAAAGATAAACGCGTACAGATGCTGTGAGAATGTATGTAAAAAGGCTAAAGGAATCCGGATATGTGTCATAAAAAAGAAAATTACTTTCGAGGACTTCATCAGGGCTCTGGACAGACAGAGTGTTATGTGAGTAACTGTATATTAAATCTAATTGCGGAAGAAGCAACTATATTTCGAGTGTAGCAACAAACTGGTTCTTATTAGACTAGATGACTCGTGATGTATGTTTGAAGATGGAGTAAATAAACACTCTACCATATAATACTCTGGCTAATGGTAAGTCGTGTCCATTATATCCCTCCCGACGGTGTCATACATCCTGACTACACTGAGAAGATCCGCACAATAAGCTTAAACAATATTATCTGACAAAGTCAATTACCTAAACCAACACCCATACTGCTAAAAAGACTACAATGAAGAGAAGCTTGTTACACAACTAGCAGCTACAAGAATTAACAGTGACGAGAAGGCTAGCGAAGAAATCACGATACTCCCTAAGACTTCATCGGGAAACTGTTTAAGGAACATCACCGCATCGCTGAGGACATTTACAGATACACAGTAGACCCGATGTCTCACAACAGCTCGAGAATGTTATGTATACAATAGTTCTGACACCTATTGAAAAACCTCAGATATTTTATATTCAGAAAAAATAATTCAGTGGAAGTTTAACAAGAATAGTATTACAAAGTTCTAGCTTAAGTCGAAAAATCAAATAGCATTGTGAACACAATCATGTACTTACAAGAAAATACCGAAGTACTAAAAGTAGCTCTGCGACACTAGAAACCACACACCAAAAAGTCAACACACAAAAAAATATCTTAAAACCATTAATTTAAACGAAAACAACTTTCTTTTGAAGCCTAACACAGAGAACCGACATGTAAAATCCGAGAGGGAGAGAGAGAGGAGGAAAGGGAGGGTGTGAGATGAGAGTGGAGTGACAGAAAGGATAGTGGTGGGAGAGTGAGAAAGGGGAAGAGATGACTAGGGGAAGGAGAGAGAGAGATAGCACATGTAAATCCATAAAGCCAAAAACGTGATAAAAATTTTCAATGAGATACACGCGTTAAAAAGGTAGTGCAAGACATACATTCAAGTGAAAACAAGTGTTAGGTTAAAGGAAGAACAGAATCAAGGTTAGACATGCGACTCGGTAGGAGGTTAGGTCATGATAGATGAGGTTAGTTACAGGCAAAGAAATTAAATAAATGAAAATAAATACCATATTGTGCACAATCGTCTACTTACAAGAACATTACGTAAACCAAAGTACGAATAGTTACTGAGGGAAACTAGAATCCACAAACCAAAGTCCAATGTACAAGAAAATAAACAAATCCAAAAAATTAAATATGTAAAAAAATAAAGATCTTTGGAGGTGTAACTCAGAATTCCCAACAAAAAGCATAATGGATGTCTGTGAGGGTGAAAGAGGGAGGTGGAGGGAGAGAGGATGGTGGTGAGAGAGAGATGATGAGGTTGAGGGAGAGAGATAAGAGGAGGGTGGAGGGAGAGAGATAAGAGGAGGGTGGAGGGAGAGATGAGCAGGGTGGAGGTAAAGAGGAGGAAGGTGAAGTGAGAGAGGGAGGGTTTATGTTAATCCGTAAAGCTAAAATGTGATAAAATACTTAAAAGCGGTACACAAGTCTAAAAAGTAATACAAAACATACATATAAGAGAAAAAAGTAATATGAGACAGATACTAGGAAAAATAAGTGTTAGGTTAAAGGAAGAACCGAGACAAGGTTAGACATGTAACTTGTTAGAAGGACATGTTAGGTTAGGTTAAGTTATGTAAGGTTAGATACAGGCAAAAACAAAATTCAAATAAATAACATACCTTACACAATTATCTACATACAAGAAAGTTACTTAAACCAAAGTACCAATAGGTACTGTGCGACACTAGAAACCACATACTAAAGTTCAACATACAAGAAAATAAATAAAAACAAAATATTTCAAAAACGAAAAAAAAAGTCTTTGGAGGTCTAACTGAGAAATCTAAACAGCAAAATGCGATATCTGTGAGGGAGAAAGAGGGAAGTGGAGAGAGAGAGGAGGGTGGAGAGAGATGAAGAGGGTTGAGGAAGAGTGTGAAGAGGCGGGTGGTGGGAGAGAGAGAAAGAGAGGATGGTGGAGAGAATGGAGTTTGCGGAAAGAGTGACAAGCAGTGTGAGGGGGGAGAGAGCAGAGGTGTGGAACGAGTGATAAAAATACCTGAAAGAAGTACACGAATTTAGAAAGTAATACAATACATACATACGAGGGAAAATAAGTGTTAGATTAAAGGAAGAATAGAGACTAGGCTAGAAATGTGACTTGTTAGAAGGACAGGTCAGGTTTAGTTAAGTTAGGAGAGAGATGATGAGGGTTGAGGGAGAGAAGGAAAAGGAGGGTGGAGGGTGAGAGGAGTAGGGTGAAGGGAGAGAGGAGAATAGCACACACACACACACATACACACATATATATATATATACATATATATATATATATATATATATATATATATATATATATATATATATATATATATATATATATATATATATATATATA